>PITA01004202.1:0-111260 GCA_004023965.1 Spilogale gracilis
GGGCGCCCCTCTTTTTTTTTTTTTTTTTTAAATCCTGCTTAAGGAGCTGCTGAACTTTATTTTTGCTTCCAGGTGTAAGGAAACAGGAATTAAAAATAGTGTTTGACCCAGACACACTGAGCAATAAAAAATTCTTGCTTTTATCATATTGCTGATTACCTGCACCTTGTGAATAAGGAAGAGAAAGTTCTGTTACCTAAAAACAGAAGGAGTGAATAATTCTATTTGGGGAAATTTGAAATATCAGAGGGATTAGAGTTCTTATAAATGGGCAAAAGCTTATACTTTTCATTTTTCTCCTTAATTCATGTGACTTTTGCCTTGAAGCCCTCCTCTCTACTTCCTCCCACCCCCAGTGCTAAATGTTGTGTCAGATCATTTAGAACTTTCTAAATAGAGGAGAAAAAATATTCTTCCAAGTTTGGCTCCTCTGTCCTTTGAGATTATACCGTCTGTGGAGGAGAATTTATAAAAAGATGAGAGGTTTGGGTTCCTGTTACTTTTGGAAATGGTATTTACCCAGATCACACTGAATCTGCCTCTCGCCCTAAATGGCAGATGCCGACAGGGAGAACTGTCACGTGTTGGAAAGCAGCTGGAGGCCGCAGGACCTCGGGTGACCTCCACCCTCTCCACCTAGAGAGAGGCTGCCCCTGCTCCTCCAGGATGTTGGGCCAAGCCCCTTGGCACCTTCCCTGTTGTTTCCAGCAACTTTAAAGGGCCGGCAGCCCATCCACAACACACAGGGGAAGGCCAACCTTAGAGTTTGCACTGGCAAGTAGACGTCTGCGTAGACATCTGCCCTTTTGCAAAAGCGTTTGTCTGTGTGGCTCTTCATCGTCATTTCCCTCCATTCTCCTTGGTTGTTATTTAACCAGCCACATGGGCCCCTTTCTAGCCCTCAGACATGCCCAGCTCATCCCCTGCTTGGCACCGTGCTTTCTAGGTCTTTGCCTGGGTTCCTCCTCCTCATGCAAACCTGAAGAAAAGGGGGCCTTTCTGCATCAGCCTTGTCAGTCATTCTTCTGTGTTCTGTATTCATCGCATTTTCAGTTCCCGGAGTGGTCTTAGACACCCATAGGGGCAGACTGTGGCATCATAATCCTCAGGTGTGTCTCGGTGTTCCATGCTGGGTGTCTTCTGTGTGCCCTTCTCCACTAGCTACTGCTCTCTTCCACCTGCATCTGGGCCCATCCCTGGGTTTCTGGCCTCAGGCCTGCCCCCTCTGCTTGTGGTTGGGCGGGCCAGTCTGGGAGGGAGGAAGAGAGCAGAGGCCAGTGCAGGGCCTGGCTTTGCCCTGGGCCCGGCACCTGCACCCCACTCGGGAAGGCCCTACCCCTAGCTGAGAGGCACCGTCTGATAAGCCACCTTCTCCAGTTCCTGCACCTGCTCCCTCACCTCACCCCTTCAGACTGGGTAGGCCTGGCCCACCCTGTGCCCCGGGGTTCCACACTGCCTTGCTGGTTTCCTTAAATACTTCTCTTACCTATGAATAAAGATTATTAAACTATCTGGGGATCACTCAGTTTGAGAATGCCATTTAGTTCCCAAAGAGGGTTATAACTTACTAGCTGTATGAACACAATGAAGTTAATTAACCTCTCTACCTCAGTTGCTCCATCGGTGAAGTGCATGTATAATAGAACCGTCTTCATAGAGTCGTTGTAGGATTAAATGAGCTAATACAAGCGAATGCTTAGTGCGGTGCCCTGGCACATGGCAAATACTATAACCATTTGCTATTTTAATTGTTGTTGTTGTAATAATTGTAATTGTTATTTTGTGCTTGTTGACCATGTATTCCCTCCTTTGTGCCTGCTAGAAGGCATGGGGGCAGAGGCTGTGTCTTCTTGTTGCCTTCCTAGGTTCTAGAACAATGCCTGCTCCATAAGGCACTCGCTTGTGCTTGTGTTTGTGTGCTCTCTCTCCATAGAAATAGGTATAGGTCTATTTTTATTATTTTTATTTTTAAAAAAGATTTTATTAATTTATTTGACAGAGAGAAACACAGCTAGAGAGAGGGCACAAGCAGGGGTAGTGGGAGAGGGAGAAGCAGGCTTCCCGCTAAGCAGGGAGCCTGATGTGGGGCTCGATCCTGGACTCCGGGACCATGACCTGAGCCAAAGGCAGACGCTTAACGACTGAGCCACCCAGATGCCCTAGGTACAGATAGATCCGTTTTTAAACTGGCTGTCAAGTAACGAGAAAACTGTATTCCATAATAAAGTTCAAGTCAACATTTATGGCATGTATCAGGTTTTACTATTGTAAAAGTTAAAAATCAGTTACTGATTATAAATGAACTGTAACTGAGTCCATAATCTTAAACACTCTTTAGATAAACACTTTTAAAGTATCAACTTTATGAATTCTAAATTTGCTAATTTTCAGTTTAGTAAAAAATGCTTTGCAACTTACCCAAGTTTCCCAAGATCTTAATCAAACTTTTTATTGAGTCAGACTCTGGCCACTAACTTGGAAAAAATAAAGCTAAAAGCATGTTTTTAGGGGAAAGGTTTCTCTTTGGGGTTTAACATAAACCCATCAATGAGGAAATACAACAACTTAAAGGTTGCGCAAAAAACAGACACACAGATCAATGGGACAGAAAGTGAACCCAGAAATGGACCCTTAACTCAATGGTCAACTAATCTTTGACAAAGCAGGAAAGAATACCCAATGGATGAAAGACAGTCTCTTTAACAAATGGTGTCAGGAAAATTGGACAGCAACATGCAGAAGAATGAAATTGGGCCACTTTCTTACACCATACACAAAAATAAATGTAAAATGGATGCAAGACCTGAACGTGGGACAGGAATCCATCAGAACCCTTGAGGACAACACAGGCAGCAACCTCTTTGACCTTGGCTGCAGCAACTTCTAATTAGACATGTTGCCAGAAGCAAGGGAAACAAAAACAAAAATGAATTATTGGGACCTCATCAAGATAAAAGCTTGCACACAGCAAAGGGAACAATCAGCAAAACTAATAGACAGCCTGTGGAATGGGAGAAGATATTTGCAAATGACACATCAGATAAAGGGTTAGTATCCAAAATCTATGAAGAACTTATCAAACTCAACACCAAAAAATAAATAATCCAGTTAAGAAATGGGCAGATGACTTGAATAGACCCTTTTCTGAAGAAGACATACAGATGGCTAACAGACACATGAACAGATGTTCAATATCACTCATCATCAGGGAAATACAAATCAAAACTACAATGAGATATCACCTTACACCAGTCAAAATGGCTAAAATCAACAACACAGGAAATGACAGATATTGGTGAGGATGGGGAGAAAGGGAAATCCTCTTGTACTGTTGGTGAGAATGCAGACTGGTGCAGCCACTCTGGAAAACAGTATAGAGGTTCCTCAAAACGTTAAAAAGAAAACTACCCTACGATCTGGCAATTGCACTAATAGGTATTTACCCACAAGATACAAAAATACTGATTCCAAGGGGCACACACACAATAGCCAAACTATGCAAAGAGCCCAAATATCCATTGACCGATGAATGGATAAAGAGGTGGTATCTATATATAATGCAATATAACCCAGCCATCAAAAAACAAAAAACAAAGCAATCTTGCCATTTGCAATGATGTAGGTGGAGCTAGAGTGTATTCTGCTAGTGAAATAAGTCAGTTAGAGAAAGATAGGCACCATATAATCTCACCCGTATGTAAAATTTAAGAAAGAAAACAGGTGAACATGTGGGAAGGAGAAAAAGAAAAGGAGAGAAGGAAACAAACCATGAGGGACTCTTTTTTTTAAAATTTAATTTTATTTTTTCAATGTTCCAAGATTCATTGTTTATGCCCCATACCCAGTGCTTCATGCAATACATGCCCTCAGTACCCACCACCGGCTCTCCCATTCTCCCAACCCCTTCCCTCCAAGACCCTCAGTTTGTTTCTGAGTCCAAAGTGAGAGACTCTTAATAATAGAGAACAGACTGAGGGGTGATGGAAGGAGGTGAGTGGGGGATGAGCTAGATGGGTGCTGGGTATTAAGCACTTCTTGTGATAAGCACTGGGTGTTATATGTAAGTGAAGAATCACTGAGTTCTGTTTCTGAAACCAGTATTGCACTGTGTTAACTTAAAATTTAGAAAAATAATAAATGTTAACTGAATTGCAAATTTTCAGAGAAGGGGTGCCTGGCTGGCTCAGTCAGAAGAGCATGCAACTTTTGATCTTGAGGTCGTGAGTTCAAGCCCCAAATTGGTGGAGAGATTACTTACAAATAAATACATGAATGAACTTTAAAAAACCCAAGCAAGTTTTCAGAGGTTGATTGCTTTTATGTCCTTTAAAGATTTTATTTATTTATTTGGCAGAGAGGTAGACAGTACAAGTAGGCAGAGTGGCAAGCAGAGGGAGAGGGAGAAGCAGGCTCTCTGCCAAGAGGAACCCTGATGTGGGACTCGCTTCCAGGACCCTGGGATCATGACCTGAGCTGAAGGCAGACGTTTAACTGACTGAGGCCACGAGGGACCCTGCTTTTTTTTTTTTTTTTTTTTTTAAGATTTTTTATTTATTTGACAGAAACACAGCCAGAGAGGGAACACAAGCAGGGGGAGTGAGAGAGGGAGAAGCAGGCCTCCCGTGGAGCAGGGAGCCCGATGTGGGACTCGATCCCAGGTCTCCAGGATCATGACTTGAGCCGAAGGCAGTCGCTTAACCAACTGAGCCACTCAGGCGCCCCGGGACCCCGCTTTTATGCCCTTTGAGTATCTCGGTATCACTTAATGGTGGTGGCAGTTGGATTATTTAGTAAATGTACTGAGTCAATCCTTAAAATTTGGGGGCTCAAAAGCCGTCTTGGTATTTAGCAGAAGAAATAAAGCTTTCTGCACCTGTGATTTTGGCCTAGAGCATTTACTGAACTGTAGAGTGTAGGTGGGGAGTGGGGAAAGAGGGTGAAGAGGATCTGACATGAAAGATATAGGAAACACAGGATCCTCCCTTCAAGCACTTGAAGGTCTTGTTATGTATGTGCAAAAGGAAAAGGCTTGAGACCATTAAGAGATGAAATGAATATGTAATATATATTCTTATGTATATATGTCCTTAATATACAAATTAAGTCTGTATATACAAGGGGAACATGAAAAACCAGTACCTCATAGCTGTTGATTTTTCCAGGGAGTTTATGTTAGGACACATCATGTAGCCCGTGGTCCTCACTCCCACAGCAGTCAGTGCTCTGTTACACCAGGTTCAGAGAAACTCTGGGAGTGCTTCTGGTAGAGAAAAATTGACAAATACCTGGAACCTGGAACGGGCCTATGCTAATTTCGTCCCCACAGGGGTCAAGATCTTCAGCAGGATTCCTGTGTGGCAGAAGGGGAGGCTGTCCCTGAAAGCTTGCTCTGATGGGGTTTTGCGAAGGCCAGTAGTACAACAGCTCCAGAATCAGCCTTCTCATGTTCTTATCGGAGTGCCGTCACCTGGTGTCTGTGCCTCAGTTTCCTCATCTTGGGGGGGGCGGTGAGGGTCAGGGGGATTAAATGAATTAATAATGCGTAGGAGAGAGTTCTGTGCTTGCTATTATGATTTGACCTCGTCATTAATCTTTCCGCAGAAATACCAAAACCTTTTGAAGATGGAAAGGTAAAAGGCACATTGAGATTGTTGGCAACACCAGATTCATTAAGTGAAAAAATGCTTAGATTTTTAAAATTCTTTATAATGAAAAATTAAGTTTAAAAATTTTTTTAAATACAAAAATTATTTTAATTCAGTTAATTGACATATAATGTATTATTGATTTCAGAGGTACAGGTCTGTGGAAAAATGAGTTTTATTAAAGTATTTCAATAGTGTGTGATAAACTATAGTCTTTATTTGCTGTCCCTGTAGCATTTGTAATTCATTTCAGCATTCTTTTTAAAAAAATAATAATTTATTTTATTTTATCAGTGTTCCAAGTCATTGCAGCATTCTTAAAATCAGCGCTAGATGTGCCATCTTTAGTTGTTGATGGATTAAATTAGTGACAAGTTTTGCAAGTCAGTTGTTGGTTCCTGGGGGCTGCAAAGTACGCTGAAGGCCCAAGGTGCTTTACCGGAAGGAAGGGCAAACTGAGTGTTGGGAGAGCTGGCTTCCACCCCTTGCTGGCCGTGCGGTCTGCGCCCATCTTTTCCCTCCCATGGCTCATTCCTTAAATTGACAAAGATACTGGACTAGTGGAAAGAGGATTCCTCCCAGCTCCCCCAGTGTTTGGATCTATATTTTGAAACCATCTGCCAGGCAGTTCGAACAGAATGACTGAAGAATCAGACTTGGTCGTGGGCCTCCTGTTCCGTTTTCTTCTCCCGTCTTTGCCTCGTTTTCTGCACCTTGAAGGATGTGGGAGCTTGAATCATCAAGGCTGTGCGGCACTCTCCTCTTTCCCGAACTTGAGATGAAGGAGCTGAACCTCCCGTAATTGAGTCTTAGGCAAAGCACGGTGCAGGGTGCAAAGCATTGAGCGCCTGGCTTTGTGAGATCATCCTCACGGGGTTTACCTTTTAGACAGCTGGATACTAATAGGAAAGGCAGATTTTTAGTAATGGAGGGAGATAGCCATTTTAGAAAATGGGTGGTTATTGAGCATTCTTTTCATTCCCTGTGACCTTGTTCTCTACCCTTAGCCCCTTGTCTCCCTTCAGGGTTTCCCATTCTCCGCAGACTCTCCGCTAGTCCCTGGAAGGCTGACAGGGCTGAAACCTGATGCTGAGGGGCCACCAGGAAGGGCTGGTCAGAGGTGACAAGGCCAGGTGAGGAGCCCTGACCTTGTCTGTGGGCTGTCTCCTGCCCGGTGCCTTTGGGCAAGCGCTTGGTCATCTCCCTCAGGTGATGTGGTCCTGGAGGCCAGGCGACAACACCTGTCTACAGTGGGAGGTCGGGGGGAATCACTCACCCTGTGTGCACTCTCATTCTCAGTGTCTGGTGCTTCTGGTTTCTGGAATGTCGTCCTCCCATCCTGAAATGCATGTCCCATGTAACACAGGGCTGTGGTTTAAATCACAGATCACCCTCCCTCAGACTTTTATCCTGTCCTTACTTCATTACCGTGACACCTTAGACTCATCATGTGCTTGGATTTAATCATTTGTTCAGTGTCCTGGGTGGGGTGACCATCCTGGGGCCTTGAGGGTCCAGGACATGGGAGAGATACTAGTTGTTAAAACCAAGACAGTTCCAGGGCCAGCCCATGTGCTTGGTTATCCTTTCTTTAGGTCCTCTTTTTCTTTCTGTCAGTGGGTTTCTCAATACATAGTTATTTCTTCATCTTTAAATATCTTGTTACACAGTGGTGATACCCTTCTGCCCCCAAAGGCCCTTTTCTGGAGACTAATACACCCTTATCTTCCCTCATTCCTCCCTTCTTGGGCCCAGGACTGAGGCCTCACGGTGAATGAGCCATCTTCCCGGGGCCTTGTTCCACCCTCGTCTCAATCCCACAAGTTGCCCCTGAAAGAAAATGAGGCATCTTGAACTTGACCTTGGGTTTCAAGGGTTTCTACCCTTTTCTGTGATTTCCTTTTTACCATCATGATATGTGCCTTTGCTGTCATGTGATCAATACAGTCCGTCTCCTCGGCTGTATATCTCCCTCCCAGATGGGATGTCCTCTCCCAAACGACTTGGATTTTTCTCCTTGAGGCTGCTTAGTGCCATCTTCTCTGAACAGGCAGCTTCCCTAGCTTCCTATTTGTAGCCCTTGTGGGTGCATTTTTATGTATTCTTTTCTTCCTGATACCCACTTGTATGAGTTCCCTGTTGCTTAATAGATTTTAAGCACTAAATGCGGGGATCTGCTTTCTTCTTGTGACTCCCCCAGAGCTCCTGCAAGCTGTTTGCCACGTGGTTACACATGAAATATTTTTGACCAACAGATTGCTCATTTGGTCTCAGTCTTGGTCAGATGGGAAGAGAACAAATTAAAATAATACTCTGCTTTCACAAAAAGACAAATAAAAACGGTCTAGTTATATGTGTTGCATCATGGTGATGAAATGATCACACTGTCACCTGGAAATTCATGGATTAAATATTCAGAGGGTCGGGTACAGTGAGGTTGACAGGAGAAATGGTCAGGGAAGGAGGGCAGTGATGAGGCTGGGTGTTCTGTGCTGGAGGAGGTGTTGCCGGTGGCAGGGGAATGTGCGTGGACTCACGCCGGGCACGGTGAATCTGGGCCACAGCAGAGTGCTTGTTCATGACCATTTATACGTTTTGGTTGGCTTTGATTTTATTTTATTTTTTTAAGATTTTATTTATTTATTTGACAGAGAGAAACACAGCGAGAGAGGGAACACAAGCAGGGGGACTGAGGGAGGGAGAAGCAGGCTTCCCGCCAAGCAGGAAGCCTGATGTGGGGCTCGATCCTGGGTCTCCAGGATCATGACCTGAGCCGAAAGCAGCTGCTCAACCAACTGAACCACCCAGGCGCCCGGTTGGCTTTGATTTTGTAATGCAGGTTTCTTCCCATGGTGCTCTCTGATCATCTGAAGGGATCATGGGCTGCACCCTCATGTGGCCTTCCCTCATTCCCTCCCTTCATTTGGGGCTCAGCTCAGATGACCTCTTTCTTGTGGTTGCACTGGTGGGGCAGGGAGGATCCAAAAGTTGGTTTTGATGTCAAAACTGGTGATGCCCCATTGATGATACATGAAGAGGGTACAAAGAAATTTATCACTTACGAATGGCGGCTCTCTGAGGGGAGCAGGCAGGCTCCCAGGCAGGTCTGAAATGGCTTATGAGAATGGGGAAGGGCAGTCGGCTCTGGCTTTTACAGTGGTTAGGGGTTTGGGCTGAGGTGGGGATGTGTACTTCGGGCTTCCCAGTAGAGCCAAAGGAGACAGCACACGGCTTTCCTACCAGCTTTACCCGAGGTGGGTCATGAGGGGACTTGAAAGGGTCAGCATCAAACACCTTTATTACAGCTCTCCTCAGAGAGGCTTTCTCTGATCACTACTTGGCACTACCCGATTTTTTTTTTAAAAGACTTTATTTATTTATTTGGCAAAGAGAAACAGCCAGAGAGGGAACACAAGCAGGGGGAGTGAGAGAGAGAGAAGCAGGCTTCTTGCTGAGCAGGGAGCCCGATGTGGGGCTCGAACCCCGGGACCCCGGAACCATGACCTGAGCCAAAGGCAGACATTTAATGACTGAGCCACCTAGGCGCCCCACGCACTACCTGATTTTATATTAAGAGTTTTCCGATTTTTATTTCCCCCACTAGATTATGAGGGCTTTGTCTGATTTGCTCAGCACCCAACTCTCAGGGTCAAGAACTATGCCAGGTGGGTGGACAGCTCTCAGTATGTCTCTGCTGAAAGCATGCTGTGGTCTGGACACATCCCAGCCCTGTTTACTCCTGCATCCCTGACTCCCTCTGTGGCATCCTTCCTCATTCCTGCCTGTCTGTGGCTCCCAACTCACTAAGGGGCCTCTCCTTTCCCTCTGCAAGTTCCTCTACGTGGACATTGTTGTCATAGTGACATGTGTTTCCTAAAGATTTGAAGAAGTAATTAATCTTGGGATTAGCAGTTAGCTTTAATACCTTCTGGTGGTTAAAGGTCTATACTTTTAGGAGATGAGATATATTTGGGCTTCTTTCTGGGCTGCATAATAATTGCATAACTTTGACACTTGCGTAACTCAACAGTTCTGTGTTCATTTTCTCACATGTAACATAGAGACCAAAATAGAATTTAGCTCTTAAGCTGAGTGTGAGGCTTAAATGAGTTAATCCATGGATGCTCATTATAGTGCCTGGCATATGGAAAATACTTGGTGAAAATTAATGATTATAATTATTGGTCTTCTTATTCATTCATTCAATTCCTAGTTATTGAGAGATTACTATAAGACAGGTGCCACTCTAGGGGCCCCTGGGTAGCTCAGTCAGTTAAGCATCTGACTACTGATTTCAGTTCAGGTCTTGATCTCAAGGTTGTGAGTTCAGGGGAAAAAAAAGAAAAGAAAAAGGCACCATTCTAGGTGCTGGGGATCAGCAGGGAGTGAGCAAAATGGACCCAAATCTCTGCCCTCATGGAGTTTAAATTCTAATAGGAAAGACTGAAAATAAGGTAAATAGGAAAACCCATGCTATGTTAGAGTGTGGGAAACGCAATGAAGAGAAACAAAGTCAGAAAAGCGTTGCAATTTTACATAGTGTTGTTAGGAAAAGACCTCAATAAGATGACATTTATGTAAAGACCCAAAGGAGATTAAGGAAGGAGGCCAATGGTTAAATGAGAAAAGGGTGTTCTAAGCAGAGGTTGTCGCAAGTGCTAAGGCCCTGAGGTAGAATTGTGCCTGGTGTGTTTGAGGAGCAAAAAGGACAAGTAGCATGTGATCTAAAAGGTTGCAGGGAGTCAATTCTTGTCGTACCCTGCCTTTTGCTCCAAGTGAGAAGGGAAGCTAATGGGAAGCTGGGAGCAGAGCAGTTACATGTTTTCTCTTACAGTTTCAATACGATTTCTCAGGCTGCTGATTTGAGAGTAGATTCAAGGAGGAAAGAAAAGGGCAGAAGCAGAGACACCAGTCAGGAGGCTGTAGCAAGAATTCAGGTAGGAGATGATGATGGTGGCTTGGACTGGGGAGGTAGAGGTGGTGAGAAGTGGCCACATTCTGGATATATTTTAAAGGTTGAGTCAGTAGAATTTGCCGATGGATTGGATGTGGGGAGTGGGAAAAAGGAGTCTTGCTTTGATGACTGAAGGTTTTTGGCCTCAGCAAATGGAGGATAGGGTTGCCCTTTTTTGAACGTCAGGAGGAGAGCTGTTTTGGTGGGGAAGGTTGTAGATCAGGAACTTTGTTTTGGATGTGTTAAATGTGGTATGCCTTTTAAAAATCCAAATTGGTTATGTGAGAGTGGAGTTCGGGGGAAGGTCAAGGATAGATATAAACATTTTGGAGCCATTGGATGTGGTATCTACCTTGGGTCCTGGTTGGCCCACCTTTCATGTCTGCCACTCATTGTGAGCTCAAACTTACCTCAAGTGCAAAGTGCCTGTCTTTTCACTTTCTGTTGCTTGGCTTTCTCTGAACTTCATTGCAGCCCAGAAGCGTGAGGAAGTTAGTGCTTCCAGGAAAGCCCTCCATGAGTGGGAAGTGAAGCAAGTAGATAAATGCTTTAGCATCCTGGGAGAGGGTGGGTTCTGTACATTTTTCAGGAGGCCCAGCAGAATCCAACCCAGAACATTGGCTCTGAAAATTCACATTATATTGGCTTTTCCTTACTCTTTCTCTTATTCTCCTTACTCCCTCAACTCCTGATTAATGGGTCATGTTCCAGATAACTTCCCTGAACCCAAGTCCCTGGCTTAGGCTGTGCTTTCAGATGAACTCAAAACTAAGACATTAGTTTGTAAAGCCGTGAGACTGGATCATGAGATCTCCCAGAGACTGACCATGGACAGAAAGAGAAGAGGTCCGGAAACTGAGCCTTGGGGCATTCTAGCATTCATAGCGGTGATCCTCAGTCCTGGAGGAACATCTAAATTGCCTTGGGGCAATCTAATAACCCCTTGGGGGGGGGTTGCTCCCCTGAATGATTAAATCAGGATAACTAGGAGTGGGGCTCCGGCATCAATCTCAGTCCTGTAAAAGCTTCCTGGATGATTCTGATACACAGCTAGGGTGGAGTGCCACTGGTTGAGAGGTTGGGGAGGTGAGGATCCAGCAAAGGAGACTAAGGAGTGGCCAGGAAAGTGGGAGGAGATGTCTGGAAGCAAAAGAAAGAAAGTGTTACAAAGGAGAAAGGAATGGTAATTGTGTCAAATTTTGTTGTCAAGTGGGTCAAGTTAGATGAGCCTGAGATTGACGGAGGGATTTAATTACATGGAGGCCATTGGTGACCCCAGTGAGGCCAGTGTTGGTAGAGTGGTGGGCCAGAAAACCTTACTAGAATGGATTCGGGGGGTGGGGGGTTGTTACGGGAACTCTAGGAAACAAACTACAACTCCCATTTTTTTGGTGAAAATTAGTGGCAAACTAAAGCAGCCCCATAAAGATAAGGCCAGTAATGACACAGGAAAGTCATGAATAAAGTTTTGAGCCACTTTAGCAATCTAAGAATCGTGATCAACCAGAGATGGAGGGACAAAGGGAGGGCTAGGGAGGGAGAAAGAGAGAGAATGAGAAGATAGGAGATGGGTTTAGTTAACGTGAGCAACTCTTTCAGGGACTGTGGAGGAAAAGGGAATGGAGAAATGGGGAGTTAATTGCAGGGAGAAATGGGGCAAGAGAGGGTTTTTATGATAGTGTTTTTATGGTTTGATGCTGGAGGGAATAGTCCAGGGGCTACTGCAGGAGAGAAGATGGGGAGTTGCTGGAGCCCAGTCCTTTGGTCAGACCCAGTGTGTGCCTGGAGGGGCTGGTTTTGTCAGGAGCTTGGGTGGCTTGTTCACCATTGGAGAAAATGCAAAGCACTTGACCCTTTGCAGTGGAAGGGTAGGTGTGGAGGTTCGCTTCTGATAGCTCCCAGGAGTCTCTTCTGGGAAGTCTGGCCAAGGCTCGTTTTGTGACGTCCTGGCTGCCTGAGCTCCTGCAGCGAGTGCCCTTAGCAAGTTCTAGCCTCACATCCTCCTCATCACTAAGCAAGAGATAGAAGGAACAGGCCTTTCTGCTATAAACACATGGACGTACATTTTTTCTGCAATGTTTCAGGCTCAACTCTGATCACACAAAAACTATAAACAGAAGTGCACATAAGAAAAATGCACCGTTTCCCGGTGTAACAAGTGTGACTGGTGAGACAGCGCTGACCATTTTCTGAAATCTTATTAAAAAACCACACGGGGGCACAGTTCCCTTAAAACTACAGTATATCTGATTCTGATGATTGAAACCGTGGCCTCTTTGCAGTTTAATTTCCTGAAATTTATTTTCCTATTAAACAAGACACTCATGCGTCGCAATAACAAAATGTTTTCTGCACCTCACAGAACATTCAAAACGTTCTAGAGACCCAGAGTTTTAATTTAATCTGGCCCTGGAGCGATATTTCTTTTCCTGTTACAGAAAAAACTTCCTCTGTCCAAGAAGAAAATTGGAATGTCCCTTATGTAAAGACTTTATGGAAGTTGCTCAAATATAAAATAGGCAGAAAAGTAGAAGTAGCTGTCATAAGCTATGTCATTACAAAACCAGTGTCTACATATAGTCATTTTTAGCCATTTTGGATTTTTCTCCATTTCCTTGAACTGGGAAAGAGTTTTTTCTTAAACTGGACATGTTAGCGTATTTCTGACATTTTACATGCAGCTATCATGATACATTTATTGTGCTTCTTTGTCTTACATATCACTTGTCACCATGGGAAACAGGTGTGTGTCTCTAGGGCAGTTTAACTTACTGTGCTTTTTAAGGTTCTCTTCTTGGCTTTGTGATCACAGAAATGTTTTCAGTTCTTTAAGTCATACACTTCATTGTCTTTCTTTCTTTCTTTCTTTCTTTCTTTCTTTCTTTCTTTCTTTCTTTCTCTCTTTTTTTTTTTTTTTAAGATTTTATTTATTTGACAGAGAGAAACACAGCCAGAGAGGGAACACAAGCAGGGGGAATGAGAGAGGGAGAAGCAGGCTTCCCGCCGAGTAGGGAGCCCGATGTGGGACTCGATCCCGGGTCTCAGGGATCATGACCTGAGCCGAAGGCAGTCGCTTAACCAACTGAGCCACCCAGGCGCCCCACTTCTATTGTTTTTCAATACTGTTCTCCTTCCAAGTCCGTGGTGGCCTTTATCTAGAGTCCATTGTCTTTCCATTTTTTGGTCCGAACTTATTTTCTTGGACCTCCTCAGCTTTTCCAAGTGCAAACACTGTCAGTAGAAACTCAGGCAATCTCAAAACAGCCCTGAATTCCTTTGCCTTTATCACCTGGGTCTTAATGATCACAGTTGTGAAGTCTGTACATGATTCAGTGGATGAGTCATGGAAACAGTACTGCAGGTGGTGAGCTGCTGTGGATCCCAACAGGGCATTGAGCTTTCTGTAATTCTTTGGCTTCATGTTACTCCATTAAAGGAGAATCATACCAAATCTTGAATGATGTGACTCTGTAAGGAGCACCGAAGCAAATGGAGAGGTTGCCAATCATTAAAACAAAGTCTATGCTTTCATATCACAAATCAAGCATATCAACAGAATAGAGATCTATGTCTTTAGAAAGGAATATTGCTCTTTTTTTTTTTTTTAAGATTTTATTTATTTGACAGAGAGAAACACAGCCAGAGAGGGAACACAAGCAGAGGGACTGAGAGAGGGAGAAGCAGGCTTCCCGCCGAGCAGGGAGCCCGATATGTGGGGCTCGATCCAGGGTCTCCGAGATCAAGACCTGAGCCAAAAGCAGTCGCTTAACCAACTGAGCCACCCAGGCGCCCGAAATATTGCTGTTCTTGTCCAACTTAGTAAACCAGGAGTTTTAGGAAAATTGTAGCAATAGATGTAATTCTTGATTACTGTTCTTTTTTTTAATATATCTCACATTTGGACTGAATTAACTGCTTTTTGCAAAACACTCAAGCACTTTGCTTTTGTATGATTTGAGCCATCGATTGTGCGCTTTGTAAAATATCAAATGTCCTCCACCATTTCTCCATAATGCCTGTGGACCATGTCATTCATCTCCTCTGTTCATTAAGTATACTGAGGGGTGAAAACTAACCTAACTGTGTTCATTAGTAGGAGTTAAAATAAGCCAGGTGGTTTGAATGGTGTATATTGGGATGGAGAGGTTGTTGGAGGGGAGAGATGCACATAATAAATTGCCGAAGAGCTTGTCCCCCTTGAGTTTTCTGCAGTGGGCTCATGAGGTCACCACAATTGCGAGGGAACTAGTCTGTAATTGTGATGTGTTTTGGAACATTGTCTACTGGGTCAGAATGATGTGTTTGAAGGTAAGGAGCTTATACTTGTATGTGCACAACCTTGACTTTAAATTCATATACAACTTGAGAGAATCTTTTCAGGAAGAAGACAAAATGTAAAAAGCCAGTGTTCAATAAGGTAAAGGAATTAGCTGTATCTTTTCTTTAAAAGGTGAGAGTTGAAGAAAGTAAGAAAGAAAATCAGGTTACTTTCAACTTTTTAAAAAGTTTCCTTCCTTTCAATACTCAATGTAAAGTTCCATGTGTACTGTTACTAATTCTGTAGTCTTTAAAAAGCATGATATTTTTACACTTGATAAAACATCACTGATTCATAAATAAATATATGAAAAGGGAAAATAGGCACTGTTTTAATATATAAAAAGGTTTTTAAGATTTTATTTATTTATTTGACAGAGAGAAACACAGCGAGAGAGGGAACACAAGCAAGGGGAGTGAGAGAGGGAGAAGCAGGCTTCCCGCCAAGCAGGGAGCCTGATGCGGGGCTCGATCCCCGGTCTCTGGGATCATGACCTGAGCCAGAGGCAGTCACTTAACCAACTGAGCCACCCAGTCACCCCTATTCTCCTGAATTTTGACAACATTCTCAAAAGAACAGCATTTTTATGTTAAGAGACTTTTTACCTTGCTTTTACTGATAGCCTATTGACATTTCTAGGTGAATCAAATGTTAAGGTAGGATGGGTTGAAGCAATTAACACCTCTGTGTTCCTTAAGTCACACTGTGGCTATCTGGAGGATAACGTTTCTCTTTATTCCAGCTTTTTAACCCTTTAACTACCAAGCTAAAATTTTATTTTATTTGAAATCATTCTGAAATGGATCGTGTATTTTTCCTCTTGCTTAAAAGAAGGTACAGAACATAATTTGAAAAAAGGCATTGTTTTAAAGTCTCAGAGTTATTTTGTGCGTTTTTTTTTTTTTAAGATTTTATTTATTTATTTGACAGAGAGAAACACAGCTAGAGAGGGAACACAAGCAGAGGGACTGAGAGGGGGAGAAGCAGGCCTTCCGCCAAGCAGAAAGCCCGATGTGGGGCTCGATCCCGGGTCTCCGGGATCATGACCTGAGCCGAAGGCAGTCACTTAACCAACTGAGCCACCCAGGAGCCCCTATTTTGTGCGTTTTGATGACAAACCACAGATGTAGATGATAGATTAAATCTATGCATTTATAGAAAACATATTTTAGGTGTCCCAGTTTGGGCTTTTGACTCCTTCCAATACTGTTTTAGACAAGGAAATGCCCTATGCTTTCTTTTCCCAAATCATTCTACTTTCATCAAAGTGTCTTTGGAAGGCCAAAGACAAAATAGTCAGTTGATTTCATCACCTAAGAAATTACAACTCATTGGTTACTTAGAAATGTCCTTCCAAACAAGACCATTTTCCTCTTTAAAATGGTTCTTGTTCAGCAAGAAATGGTATTGAATCACTATGTGTTAGACATCATAGTGGCTAAGACTTATGCCACTGAGTGTTGCTAAGATATTTCATTGGCCAGAGTTCATCTTTTTACCTTGCTTCATTTTTCATGCCATGTCCAAATGTTTTTTCTTCTATATATATATTTTTAAAGATTTTATTTATTTGACAGAGAGAAAAACAGCCAGAGAGGGAACACAAGCAGAGGGAGTGGGAGAGGGAGAAGCAGGCTTCCCGCTGAGCAGGAAGCCCGAGTGGGACTTGATCCTGGGTCTCCAGGATCATGACCTGAGCCGAAGGCAGTCACTCAACCAACTGAGCCACCCAGGTGCCCCACGATATTCTTAATTTCTCATCTTATTCCTGTGTGAGGTTTGGAATCCTACTTGACCTTTTTAACAGCTATTTTGTTATTGCTGCTTGGTTAGGGCTCTTGTACAAGCTTTCATTGTCTCTAGTATAATGTATGCATCATGGCTTTTTTCTATTATTATCCATAAAGGGAGGCACTATGTTTTCTCCTTGCCTTTGGAACCAAGAGTTCCTCATGGCAACCAGAATACTTATAACATTGGAAGGTTACAGCCACAAGGAAAGTTTCTGGGGCCATTTCTAGTCTCTATGCCTATTAACTTTTCAAAGCAATGGGAATATAGCTTGCTCTCTCTGTTCCTGAGTCCTGACTGGTTCTTACCTGGGAGCCCCAAAGATGAGACACCATAGGATGGTAAGAAGAATGTCACCACCATCTTGATTTTGCCAGAATCCAAATGGACATAGAAATGCCTGTTAAACTATCATGGCCTTGGCATCTCACATGGGCACTGTTTGGTACATCTCAGTCTGAAAAGGCTCTCCTTTTTCTAAAAGGGTGGGGCTCAATTAATAGAAGGAGGACTTCTAAGCTCTAGAGATTTTGACTTGAGGATGAACATGAATCAGTACTGTGGGCTGCAGGATTAAGGATCTTGAGTTGAGACAAATATAAGCAGTGATTTTTCCCTGAATTTTTTAAAAGACCCTCAACTACTGCTGAGATTTCCTTTGTGTTCTTAGCTCCCATCCCAGCTGCTTCTTGGTCTAAAGACTCCTCTTGCTCCTTTGGTCAGCCACATGTACTGTTGACTTGGACCACAACATTTCTGTGGCAGGGTCCTCCTGCTTGTTTCACAGCAGCTGTGTGAGTTGTTTTACATTTCTGCAATAATTAAAGAGTATTGATGAGTACCTCCATTCTTGCATAGGTACATATACACATGTGCATGCACATATATTTTGTGGTCATCAAACTATATTTGGTCCACTTGTAATTTTAACCTTCTTAAACCATTAGAAATATTATTTTGCTGGGGAGATAAAATTTTTTGTATTATCAGAAAAGCTCTTCAATCATTTATCTATCTGTTCATCCTTCCAAACACTTATTTATTTAACCATCCCTCTGCCCATTCATCCATCTTTCCCTCCATCCATTTCCATCTATCCATCCATCCACCTGCCCGTCCACTCATCCATTCATGCATTAAACATGTACTCAGGAACTATGTTATGTCATTGCTGCTAAATATAGGGAACTCAAAAATCTGAGAATAATTTTCCTTCATTTTGTTATCTCTCTTGTCTGCCTGTATGACACACCTATACATCTAACTTAAAAAAACAAAACAAAACATTTTATTTACTTGATAGAGAAACACAGCTAGAGAGGGAACACAAGAAGGGGGAGTGAGAGAAGGAGAAGCGGGCTTCCTGCCGAGCAGGGAACCCAATGTGGGACTCGATTCCAGGATGCTGGGATCATGACCTGAGCCGAAGGCAGACGCCTAACAATGGAGCCACCCAGGCGCCCCTACATCTAACTTTTTGAATCAGTTCTAATTAGTCATCAAGAGTAGAAATGGAATAGAAAAGAGGCTTGTATATAAAATCATATTCCCGGGGAGCCTGGGTGACTCAGTTGGTTAAGTGACTGCCTTTGGCTCAGGTCATGATCCCGGAGACCTGGGATCGAGCCCCACATTGGGCTCCCTCCCTGCTCAGTGGGAAGCCTACTTCTCCTTCTCTCACTCCCCCTGCTTGTGTTCCCTCTTTGGCTGTGTTTCTCTCTGTCAAATAAATAAAATCTTAAAAAAAAATAAAATAAAACACTTTTAAAATCATATTCTCAAAGCAATGAGATAACCAGAAATGATCTGAAATAACTTTCATCAGCCAATCTTACTAAGGGAAAAGGAGTCTAGTTGAAAATTACCCGTCTGGGTGAGTGTCCTGAAAAGCTTGCACTCTAGTAAGAAATACTCCCGAGTGCCAGCACTAACACAATACCAGTCTTTGTTCAATATCAATGTCCGGTCATTGTGCCATTGTCAATGCAACATATGTTCTTCAAGAAGCAGAGTACAAACCACATTGTGATGTGTGTAACCCCCATCCCTCAAACGCAGGTCCTGAATCACCAACGAGCTCTTTCCACCCTGGCTTCACTAACTTCCACCAATAAATTGCTTAACATCTTTCTAGTCCAACAGAGAGAGAACGGTTACATACCAGCTTCTAAGTACCCTGATTTTTAGTTTCATTGGTTTTAAGTGGTAAGTTTCCTCAAATATTCTATATCATTGTCCTTTGAAAATAGTATACAGAATACTATAAAGCATTAACTCCCTTTTGTTTTTGGATGACCTGACATCAGGAATCTAAATTTTTACTACATTCTGAGAAACAGTCCTTCCTCCAGAACACCGATGCTCTCAGGCTTCTTTGAATGCACTTTAAACATTTTCCCCTGCCTGTTCCCTACTTCCTTTCTTTCTACCAGCCTTCATTCATTACTGTCAGTGTTTCTGCCTATTTTCCCTTTTATTTTTGCTTCTAATCTTGTCTGATCTTAAAAACTAGGTAACCGTATACTTCTTAGAATTGTGTGCAAAATTAGAATAAATGGACTCTGATCAAAGGCTTGAGGAGAATGCTAAGGAATAAAGTACAAGAAATTTATTGTTTTAAGACTTTTATTTTTGGTTTTTTTATCCACAGAGGTTTGTTTGTTTGTTTGTTTGTTTTGTTTTTTAAGGCCATCTTCTGTTTCTCAGCTTTCCTCTCAGTGGGTGAAGTTGCCTCATCCGTCCTCAGCTGTTCATCATCTGAATTCAGTGAGGTCAGTGTTTTTCAAAGTGTGGCCTGCAGAGCACCTCCGGTAGAATCACTAGGGATGCTGTTAAAATGCAGGTGCTCTGGTCCCATCCCTGACATGTTGAATCAGATTTCAACATGGGTGTGTGGGGGGTGTGCCCAAGAATGTGCATTTTCATCCAGCTGCCCCAGATAGTTGTATGCCCTAGAGCTTGAGAGTCGGAATGGGTGCTATGCCTGTGTTCTTTTTTTTTTTTTTTTTTAAGATTTTATTTACTTGACAGACAGAGAGGTCACAAGTAGGCAGAGAGAGAGGAGGAAGCAGGCTCCCTGCTGAGCAGAGAGCCCGATGCAGCCCTCGATCCCAGGACCCTGAAATCATGACCTGAGCTGAAGGCAGAGGCTTTAACTCACTGAACCACCCAGGTGCCCTACACCTGTGTTCTTAACCCGAGCTAAGCTTGTCTTGTAGTTGCACATTTCTGAGATGCTCAGAGAAGCAGAAAAGCCTAGTGGCTAAAAATGCAGACTCTGCAGTGCCTGGGTGGCTCAGTGGGTTAATGCCTTTGTCTTCGGCTCAGGTCGTGATCTCAGGGTCCTAGGATCGAGGCCCACGTCTGGCTCTGTGCTCGACAGGGAGCTTGCTTCCTTCTCTCTCTCTGCCTGGCCTCTCTGCCTACTTGTGATCTCTCTCTGTCAAATAAATGCATGGAATCTTAAAAAAAAAGAAAGAAAGAAAGAAAGAAAGAAAGAAAGAAAGATTAAAAAAAAAAAGGGCAGACTCTGGAGCTGTTCTCCCTGGTCCCTGTTCTACTTCTAACCACTACATAATATTGGCCAACCTCTGTAAATGGATTGTGCCTCAGTTTCCCTGCCTATAAAATGGAGGTGATAATGGTACCCATCTTATAACGTTGTGGCATTAATATAAAAACAATTTAAAATAGCACACACACACACAAAACAGCACATAATAAATGTTAGCTATTATTGCTACCCATTTTTGTAGGGTGGTTGTATCATAGCTTTTGTGGTTTTTCTGAAGCATATGATTGCTGCTGTACATAAAAATATTCTCTCATCCACCCTCGTGCCTGAACACACATATATAGACACTCATACCTGGTACCACGAATGACATATTCTGACCTGGTTTCAAAGGGCATAACTGTAGGTCACAGTCATGTTCAGTTACTCTCCTTTCTTTGGAAGCAAAATATGTAAGTTTGAAGGAGTATCATTTTCATGTGTCTAATTTTTTATAGACGTTTTAGCCTCAAATTGTGAGACTCATCTAAGGATTTAAACCAGAGTCGTGACTTTCTTTTAAGTTGAGACGGTGAGCTACGGTTCTTCTGTGTGCACCAAATTATGCAGCAGTGATGAAGGAGTCCCATCCAGAATTCTGCTGGTTTCCATGGCAACCTGAATTCAAAATAGGATCTTAGAATCTTCTTCAGTGGGGGGTGGGTGGGTAGAGGGTGGGAAGTAAGTTTCATTCCTTCTATAGTTATGGAATATGTAGTTTGTGCAAAGCATTTTCTAAATGGAACTTTTGTCTTTTTTCTTTTTCTTGCCATTAGTAATTTTAATGTTGTTGTAGTACTACATTGCTAAATTCTTCCGGTATCTCTGAATGGGAGTCTCAAGGCTCCCTAAAGTGCTCATTTTGCTATGAATAGCTAATGTTCTTCTTTGTTGCTCATAACAGATGCACTATGTATTTTTGACTTTTCTGACTAATACTGTAGTAATTAGTAAGAGGAGAGAACAACTGTTACAGAGTTCCCAGGTTAGCAAGTCAACCTATTTTTAGCAGCAACTTAGAGAAAAAGCTTTTGAGTAAATGCCTAATTTTTGTAAAAGACGTATTTTAGCATGTATCTGTCTGAAAGAATTCTAAAATTGGAGCTTGTGATCACGAAGACCAACACTTTTGCAGGCGCTGACTAACCGATATGGCAATCATACATATCGCCGTGAGGACAGGCGAGGTTTTGCCATGCTAACAAACACACCGAAAAGCCTCAGTGGCTTATGACAAGTGTTTCTTTCTCATTTGTGCTTCCCGCCCATTGCAGATTTGCTATAGTTTTCTCTCTCCCTGCCACTCCCTACCGCCTTCACTCTGGGACCTAGGTTAGTGCAGAACAGACCCTATGTGGAACTTTGTCAATTCTATGGTAGAGAGAGAAGAGAACACAGTAACCCTTAAAGCTTCTATTCAGAATTGACACACATTTCTACTTACAATGCATTGTCTGGGCCTCAATGCACAGGTTGGGGACATAGAATCCCTGTGCCCCACAGTGAATGTGGTATGCCCTGTGGTAATAAAATTGACCAAACGAGGGGCATCAGAGCTTGGGGATAATAGATTATTTTTGGGGAGGTGTTGATGGTTGAGAGTGATGGTATGATCACAGATTCTTTGAGTGTGGTGAAATGATCCGAGAGAAATTTGTGACTTACTGAAATGCTTGCAGCCATTCAGTGGCCGAGTGGACACTAAAACCAAGTCTCTCAGTGCCACGTCTAGCCTTCTTTTCTCTCTAGAATGAGGAGACTTGGTTGCATGGTTTTGACAAATGAGCCATTTGTACGTGATAGCAGGGTATTTGGCCTTGGGTTAAAGCACTTTCTCTTCCATTTGTTTTTGTCCTTTTGATTAATGCTACTTTGGATAATTAAATTAAACATTTTAATTTCTGATAGTGGAACCCGGTGACTGCATAAATGTTTTCATAATTGGTTCTTGGAGGCATAGGACTTTTAAGAAGTGGAAATGGCCAGTAAGACATTTTTCCAATACTAGTTTTCCTAATTTGATTTGGAATTATGATTCTTTGGGTTGCAACCAAATCATCAGGAAGAAGAAGGATCTAGAAAGAGACTTGCACTGGACCAGGAAGGACTTTTTTGAGCCACAGGGCGTTGCTTGTTGGCATGCTGGTACTATCTATGCCTCATTAACATTGAGCAGCTAAGGGGTGCTGAGGAACAGACTGATGTGTTAGGCTCACTACTGACAGGAGGAACTGATGATGTTTGCCACACCCATGGTCTCACAGGATGGTGTAGAGTTTTTCTGCTGGTCCGGGAAGGCCTTGCTTGCTTAGCCAGTGAACTTCCCTACAGAACAGAATGTGGAGACACATGGAAGAGAGTAGTGGCCCAGGAGACTTGAAGCAGTCTATAATGCAGAATAATATCAAGAAATATGCAATAGTTCTGCTGTGAAGATTGGTCCTTTTGAAGGAAATAATCAGCCTATCCTGTAATGCATGATAGGAGGGCAAACTTCCTTGCTGCAGAGTCCTGGGTCTTTGTGATTACAACCCGACATTTGCCACATTCTTGCCGATTCCATACTAACGGTTGCATGAAGAGATTCAAAGAGGATGTCTTCGGTATGCTGGGGGAAGGGTCTTTTGTGCAATGCCTGCTTTTCTGAGGGTCCTGGTGCTTGATATGGCCTCCTCCTTAGGGCCTCTCTGCTATGTGAAACTCCAGGAATTCCATCAGCAGCTCACTAGGGCCTGTTCAAATGGACCCCACCGGGCCTGAAGACACTTCTCACATGCTTATTCTTTGCAGCCTGATATTTTTTTCTCACTGATTTTTCTGTGGTATCTGCTGCTTGATGACATTTAATATTCATAATGATGTCCTCCAAGTGCCGGCAAAGACCTCAATAAATTTGGTGTGAACTAGACATATTTTATGAAAACACGTGATCCTTACATGGCCTGTGTATATTCTATGTAAGAGGCCTACGTGGCAAAACTCTGTACCAGGGTAACTAAGTCCCAAGTTTTAGAGTTAAAAGGGATCTTAAAGTCTGTCTGGAATTCTATATCACTGTTTATCACTGTTCAACAGGTCATTTGTGGCCTCTTGCCTGTTGGGATGCAGACCTCATTGCTCCATGAGATGTGACTCCTCTGAAATGATTCTTCTGCGTTCTTTTTTTTTGAACCTACATCTGTCTCTCTGTAGTTCCGGACTTCCTAGTACCCTAGTGCTGCTGTCTTTGATCACCCAGAATTGTCTATCCTTTCCTACATGGTAGTCCTTGACATGTGTCTCCCTGCCTCTGGGCCAAGTCTCTTCTCTCACCATGTCTCACAGAAGTTGTTTTAATTTCCCCTCTCTCTGGCTGCTGTCTTTGGGCTGTGTTCCCTTGGATCTCTAGGCCCCCTTTTACAGTGCAAGGTCCGGAATCAATGTGGGATTCCAGCTGTGGCCAAACCAGTTGCCTGGGCAGAGTGGTCCTAGTGGAAATGGCACGAGCCTCTGCTATTAGATGAGCTTAGGCTCAGACTCCAGCTCTGCCGCATGCTGGCTGTGGGACCCATGTGCCATATTCTGATCTTTGAGTCTTGAGTTTATCCATCTTGTTAAATGGGGGCAGTAATTCCTTCATCCAGGGGTTACTGTGAGCAATAAATGGATGACCTATTCGAAGTATCGAACATCAGTGTATGGCATATGATCTGTTCTTAGCAAACGCCCTTTTCCCATTGTTTTGGGTATTGTATGTTTGTTAATTCAGGATAATACTATGTCAGTTTCTTTTTAAAGATTTTATTTATTTATTTGACGGAGAGAGAGATCACAAGTAGGCAGAGAGGCAGTCAGAGAGAGAGGAGGAAACAGGCTCCCTGCTGAGCAGAGAGCCTGACACCGATCCCAGGACCCTGAGATCAGGACCTGAGCCGAAGGCAGAGGCCTTAACCCACTGAGCCACCCAGGTGCCCTCTGTCAGTTTTTTGATAGCTGTATCATTTCTGTGCCACACTGAACTTACAAATGATTGCAAGTTCTTTTTTTTTTTTTTTTTTTAAGATTTTGTTTTTTTATTTGAGGGAAGAGAGAGAGCACAAGCAGGGGGAGGGGCAGAGGGAGAAGGAGAAGCAGGCTCCTTACTGAGCAGGCAGCCCGAAGTGGGACTCAGTCCCTGGACCTGGGATCATGACCTGAGCTGAAGGCAGATGCTTAACAGGCAGAGCCGCCTAGGTGCCCAGGTTATTTTTTTAAGGAAGCTCTATGCTCAGTGTGGAGCTTGACCTCGTGACCCTGAGATCCAGAGTCACATGCTTCTCCAACTGAGCCAGCCAGATGCTCCTTTGTGTCACATTATTTAAATATGGTATAGAGAAGAAATGCCAGCTCTAATGATAGGAATAATGTATTATTCATAGTTGTGCTAATTGTTCTACTGCAGATTGGTATTTTTAAAATATTTATTTATTTATTTATTGTAGGGGAGCAGGGCAGAGGGAGTGGAAGAGAATCTTAAGCAGATTTGTCTCTGAGTGCAGAGCCCCATGCAGGGCTCCATCCCATGACCCTGAGATCATGACCTGAGCCGAAACCAAGTTCGATGCTTAACCAGCTGAGCCACCCAGGTGTCACATACTGCAAATTGATTTTCCCTTCCCTAAGGTCAATATTTTGATATAAACAAAATGTGACATTCAGTGAAGAAGCTTATTTGAGGAGCTAGGAGAGAAAGAAGTCATTTCCCTTGAGGGAATGAGTTTATGTAAAGGGTCAGTGCAGTGCCTGAATTTAATAGTCTGTCAGTAAAACTTAGTCCCTGTGGCTCTTGACTTTACTTACTGACTCGACGTCGGTGCTTTCTTCTAAGAATTGACACAACTTAGATTTTCATCTCAAGAAAGTACATTTCAACCCAGCAAGGGCAGGTAAGATAGTGCTGAGATAGTGCTTAGCGTGTGCTGTTTTCCTGGCCCAGCAGAGAGGGGCTGGACCGTTGTCAGAGTCAAAGACAAGCAGCTGCTGACCGTCCTTCCTCAGGGCTACGAAGATGTCACTTTGACAACACAAGGTCTTGGAGGTTCCAGCAATCCCACACAGGAAATTAATGACACAAATGTTACTTCCTACACTTCCATAGCTGTCATTTTGATGCCCTGCTTATTGTCTGTCTGTCTCTCTCTCTCTCTCTTTTTTTTTTAAACCATAGTGTGCTTTTATTAATTGGCTTCCAAATAACAAAAACCTATTTAGCTGGGATAGTTCTTCCTCTCTCCCCTCTCTGCGTCTTTTCTCCCTCCTCCCCTCTCTTTCTTCCTTTCTTTCAGTTCTTCATCCATCTCTGCTGGGATCCACTTTTCATTATTTTTGGGACAATTTTAAATTTGAATTCCTCTGATGCAGGAGGCATTCAGGAGAGTTTTTATTTTTTTATTTTTATTTTTTTAAAGATTTTATTTATGTGACAGAGAAATACAGCTAGAGAAGGAACACAGGCAGGAGGAGTGAGAAAGGGAGAAGCAGGCTTCCCGCCGAGCAGGGAGCCAGCTGTGGGGCTCCATCCTGGGACTCCAGGATCATGACCTGAGCTGAAGGCAGCCGCTTAATGACTGAGCCACCCGGGCGCCCCAGGAGAGTGTTTTTATTTTTATTTATTTATAAAAATTTTTATAAAGATTTTATTTATTTGACAGAGAGAAACACAGCCAGAGAGGGAACACAAGCAGGGGGAGTGAGAGAGGGAGAAGCAGGCCTCCCGCTGAGCAGGGAGCCCAATGTGGGACTCGATCCTGGGTCTCCGGGATCATGACCTGAGCTAAAGGCAGTCGCTCAACCAACTGAGCCACCCAGGCGCCCCCAGGAGAGTGTTTTTAAATCTAAGTGCTTAAGACTTTGGAAGGTATGCTTTTTCATGTATGTTTAATTTTATTGCTCTATCTGCCTCTCTCTTTTAAGTAAACTTTTATTTTACTTACTTATTTTTAAAGAATTTATTTATTTGAGAGAACGAGCATGTGAAGGGAGGGAATCGGCAGAGGGAAAGGGAGAAGCAGACTCACTGCTGAGCAGGGAGCCCTGTTCCGGGCTTCATCCCAGGACCCTGGGATCATGACCTGAGCTGAAGGCAGACTCTTAACTGACTGAGCCACCAGGCACCCCTGAACTGGAAGTGTAGGAAGTAACATTTGTGTCATTAATTTCCTGTGTGGGATTGCTGGAACCTCCAAGACGCTGTGTTGTCAAAGTGACAAACTGAACCCCTGAACTGTGCAGGTAGCACAGAGAATTCACATATCCCTCACACCCCAAATCCCCTGTTACTACCATCTTGCATTAATAGGGTACATTTGTTCCAGTGAATGAAGCTGTATCCATACATTATAATGAACTAAAGTCTGTGCTTTATTCTTTTTTATTTTCCCCTGCGAGTGACCTTTCTCTGTCCCAGGATCCTACCCAGGATAGCACCTTCCATTTCATCATGTTTCCTTTGCTCCTCTTGGCTTTGAATTTTCTCTGCCCTATTTTTCAGCCTGCTTTGAACTACTTTTCAAGAGATGTGCTTTCACAGTTGTGATCAATGCTTGATGCTGGGTGTTAACAGGGCTGTTGATTTTCCTCGTGAGCCCTCCAGGCAGCACACCTTTATAAAGCACCTGCAGTATGAGGTAGTGGAACCTGTGGACAAAACGAAGGCCCGTTACCCGCCCCCCCCGCCCCCCATACTGCTGCTCTGCTCCTCGCGTGCTTGTGGATCCCTGGGGAGATCGTGTTGAAATGCAGGTTCTGGTACGGTAGCTCCGGGGCACAGCCAGAGCACCTGCGTTTTTAACAAGCTCTTAGTGGGCCCATGCTTCAGGGCATCACACTGAGGGGATCAAGACCCTAAACTGTTGCATAGAGAAATTGTCCAAGACAGCCTCTGCCACCAAGAAGCTTGTAATGCTGTGAGGGAGGAAAATTGAACGAAAGAAATGAATGAAAAGTAAAGTGTGAAATGGAGATTAAGCCGATAGATGGTAGACACTTCACACCATTAAGATGGCTACTGTAAGAAAGACCAGCCAGCCAACTAACCTAAAACAAGTGGTGAGGATACAGAGGAAATCTCTGTGTGTTGGGTGCGGGCCTGTAAAATGGTGCAGCTGCTGTGGAAACCGGCATAGCAGTTCCTCAGAAATTGTCATGGAGAGTCACTGTGAGATTCAGCAGTTTCACTTCTGGGTAGATACCCCAAAGAACTGAAAGCAGGGACCTGACCAGGTAGGGGTTTGTCTACCCACATTCAGAGCAGCATGACTCACAACAGCCAGAAGGTGGAAGCACCCCAGGTCTGTCGGCAGTTGAGTGGAAAAGCAAAATGCAGGGTGTACATACAAGGGGAGAGCAGTCCGCCTTACAGGGGAAGGCACTTCCGACACGAGCCACGACACGCATGAACCTTGAGGACCTTGTGCTCAGTGAAATAAGCCAGTCCTACAAGGACAAATTCTATGTGGTGCCTAGAGTAGTCAAATTCAGAGACAGAAAGTAGAAGGCTGGTTGCCCAAGCCTGGGAAGGAAGAAGGAATGGCGAGCTCATGGGTACTGAGTTTCAGTTCGGTAGTTCCTGAAATAGACGGTGGAGATGGTTGCACAGGGAGTGGATGTAATTACTGGCACTGAACTGTATACTTAAAAATGGTGACAAGAAGGGGCACTTCGGTGGCTCAGTCGGTTAACATCTGCCTTTGGCTTGGGTCATGAGCTCAGGGTCCTGGGATCGAGCCCCAACTCCATCTCCCTGATCAGCAGCGAGTCTGCTTCTCCCTCTCCCTCTGTGATCTCTCTCACTCTCACTGTCTCTCAAATAAATAAAAATATTTTAAAAAATGGTGACAAGAAAATAGTCACAAGGAAAAAAACTGTGTGTGGTGATGCATGTTATCTAGACTTCTTGTGATCAATTCACAGTATCTGCAGATATCAAGTTATTATGTTATAGGGCTGAAACTCATGTGTTCTGTGACAATGATCTCTTAATTTTAAAAATGGTTAAAATGGTAAATGTTTATATTATATATATTTTACCATCATTTAAAAAATGATGAGAAGAAGGCCCATGTAGGGGAAGCACACTACGCTACCAGGTGAGGGAAATAGAAGGTAAGAGTAAGGCCTCCTTTGTGGAGCACACAGGATGTGCTAGGTGCAAATGCTTACCAAGTCCCTTTGCCTACAACCACCATGATTAGCCCTACTTACAGGCGTCAGAACAAAGGAAAGGAAGAGATTACTGAAGCCTATTTCAGTTAGGGAAGCCTCCAAGGTATTGGTAGAATGTAAGGTGGGCCTTGGAGGACAGACAGGATTTTGGTGGAAAGAGGTTGGGGTGGGGGCGTTCTAAATAGACAGTAAGAACTGGCTAAGGACAGATACACAGACTGGATGGGTATCCAGAAAGCCAGGTATCCAGACTGTGGCTGGTGTGAAGGGGTCATAGGAATAGAACATGACGAGAAGGGCAGACCACGAAAGGCCTTCAGTTCTAGGATGAGAAATGTGATCTTGCTTTTAGTGACCGAGCAGGGGGTATCCAAACGGGAATGTTTTCAGAGCCAACAGCCCACATAAATGGGGAAAGTGTCTTAGTCCAAGGTGCACTGAATAGGCCACACATCCTACCTAAGACATTCAGCTTTTGTACATAAATCCAGAGCAGTGGGGGGCACTGTTGGGGCTTTCAGGCAGGTGGTAGGTAACATTGAACTCAGTGGGGGGTCCTCACATTCCTGCAAGTAGGCAGGGTGATGTCAAGGACATGCAAGACCACATGATACACGAGGCACGTCTTTTTGGCTGAGTCAACAATGCTAGAAGATTGTTGGTAGAAATTAATGCAGTTTTGTTAAGTATTTAAAGATATTTTTATGTTATGACAAAGACAAATGGAATACATTAGAATACTAATGTAGCTAACCAATTATTTTGTTCTAGATTTTTAAAATACATTCTATCAATGAAAATAATGTGAAGCTAATACTAATTGAACACTTGCTATGTGGCAGGTGCCCTTCTGAGCATTTTGCATAAATTATCTCCTTCTATCCTTGTCACAGACCACATGTTCAGTATTGTTCTTACTCCTGTTTATGGATGAAGAGATGGAGGTGTGAAGAGGTGATTGTGGCAGAAATCTAGGACACAATGGTTGCCACAGTTGTACTTAAAATTAACTCTGAGCTTCCTCAAACTTATGTTTAATTTCTTTTTCATGGCACTATTGTCCAAGAGTAATTTAAGTAGGGACCACTAGATGTCACTAGCTGGTGCTCCTTAAAAAAATAGACAAGAAACCCCATGACTCCCCGTGACTTGAAGAAAGCAGAAAAAAAAACCACATAACCGCTGGTATTTGTGGTGTTCCTGTTGGAAAATGCTGACTTGACCCAGTTGCCGTGCACCTCTGTTTCCTTCCCTCCCCCACCCTCAGTCCAGCCCGGCTAGCTGGGTGCTCTCCCACCCCAGCCCTGCCGCTGGGTTGTGTAACTTCAGGAAAACAGAAGGGACTCTCACTTCCTAAGTCCCTTCCCTCCTGTATGAAGGGGGCGCGGGCTGGGCTTGGAGGGTTTTGTTTTGTGTTGTTACTCTGTGTGTGTCTGTGTGTCTGTGTGTGTGTCTGTGTGCATGCATGCCTCTGTAAGAGACAGACAGGGACTGAGTTGTGTTTTTTCCCATTTTGAGTAAGTTGGGACTAGGGCTTTCAGTTATGACCTTCTCCACCACAATGTTTGCTCAGAGTAGAAGAGTGATAAACACCTGCTATTAAAGGACACAGAAGGGCAGGAGTGGGGCTTGTGCCCAGGCACCGGCAAATGAAAGGAGCATCTGAAAAGGGAGTAAGGACGGTCCAGGGCCTCTCAGGGGCAGTGGGTGGTGGAGGAAATGAGGGGAATGTGCCAGGGGTTCATTCAGGGGGAAAGAAAGTGTGTCCTCCTTGTAGGTACCCAGCCAACACTGATTTAGGGTACAGCTACAGAACTTACACATTCTTCTTCAAGGGCCTATAAAGATTTGTCAAGAATGAGCAAATCAGCGACTCCTGGATGGCTTAGTTGCTTGAGGATCCGACTCTTGGTTTCAGCTTGGGTCACAATCTGGGATCATGGGATTGAGCCCTGTGTCAGGTGCTGCACTCAGCTCGGAGTCTGCTTGTCCCTCTCCTTCTCCCTCTGCCCCCCTCCCCAATAAATAAATACATACATAAAATCTTTAAAAAAAAAAAAAGAATGAGCAAATCAATTATGTAAGATTTATTTTTAAAGTCTTTCTTCCTTGAACCCAGCATTCTTCAGCTAATTTTGAAATCTTTCTTCTCTATGGTAAACTTCTGGAGAGTTCTCTGTATTTATATCTTAATACAGTGAATAGAATGATGAATCACATTTTTATCCCAGTTCATTTGAAGCGGGAAAATGAAGAGAAGTTTCTCTAAAACACCGTGTTTATATAAAAATAGAGCCGAGAAGGAGGAAAAAACTGCTGGGAGAAAAATGTGAAGTTTGTACTGAAATGTGCCTCCTTTCTTTTGGTGAGGAGGTCAGAATATAATGGCCACGTCAGGAGCTGTTTTGAAAAATGGGGCTGCATAAGTTATGAGAACAGCTGCGGAGATCTTTTTTTTAAAAAAATCTGGCTAATAAAGCAAATAGTACAGCCAATTGTCTTTAAATTATAGGATGAGAATGCCATTATCAGGCAGAACTTTATATTTTATGTAGGTCCTGGAGGTTGAAGTTCATTTGCACAGACGTGGAAAGCATGCTCTGCATTATGGTCATTGATAAGATGTGTCTGAAAATTTTGGAGCATAGAGGTGCCTGGCTGGTTCAGTCAGTGGAGCGTGTGGCTCCTGATCTCAGGGTTGTAAGTTTGAGCCCCATGTGGAGTCTAGAGAGTACTTAATAATAAAATTTAAAAAACTTAAAGGTAATTTGGAACATAATAATTGGTGTTTTCAAGAAACTTTTCACCTTTATTAATTCAACAGACTCCCTGCTAATCACACAAAATGTAAACGGTAATTTATATCACATCGGAATACTACTGACATTAACCTTCCCTCTTCACTGTATGTAACTGCGAATACTTCCATTTGAGTCCTGAGTCATCACCAAAACCACATAGGACAGCAACATGTTCATTTTGATGCTGCTATATTTAATAATGATAATAATAATAATCGCCATACCATGCATTTGAATTCTTACAGCAGCCCTGTATGACATGAGGTTAATGATATAATCGTTAATTATATTTGATAGGTGATAGGTGAACAAACCAAGGCTGAGAGAGGTTAATTAACTTGCCAAGGCCACAATGAGCGAGTTGCTTAAGTGATATAATTGTTTGCAGAAGAATTCTTACTAAAATAAATAGATCCCATTAATAGACTTTTGCTCTAGGGAAGTGTCTGCAGAATCTTCCACTGCAGATAGTTAGACCATAGCCACTGTGGAAGCCCGGTGTTATTTGTTGTGCGTATGTGAAGCAGGTACATTTTATTTCTGCTATCTCCACATAATTTGGTGTTTATTATTTTATTTATTTATTTATTTATTTTTTAAGATTTTATTTATTTATTTGACAGAGAGAAACACAGCCAGAGAGGGAACACATTCAGAGGGACCGAGAGAGGGAGAAGCAGGCTTCCCGCCGAGCAGGAAGCCCGATGTGGGGCTCGATCCTGGGTCTCCAGGATCATGACCTGAGCCGAAAGCAGTTGCTTAACCAACTGAGCCACCCAGGCGCCCCCATAATTTGGTGTTTAAAAAAAAAAAAAAACCTTCCTTAAAAAAAAATCGTATTTGTAATTTGTTGACTCAAGAAGTGTCATCATTTTAGTTTTGTTTTTGAGCGAAGGGAAGAGGAAGGAGTGCTTTCCTAGTGAAATACCTTCACTTTAAAATATTTCTGCGTTGTGAGTTAGCCACTGGTGAGGCTCTGAGTTCGTTCCGAAGCCTTCCTGGGACTCGCAGAGAGGGAGGGTGCAGGCGCACCCACGATGGTGTCTGAGGCGGGCAGGGGAGAGCGGGGGCCACCCGCGCAGTGGTCCCCTGTGCATGCGCGCTGCGGTGCGTCACGGACCCCTCCTTGGAGGCCGGGGCCTTGGCAACACCTTTAGGATCTTTGCCTCTCAGGACAGCAGACGTGGATTTTGGAAAACACCGCTCACAAAACTCCTTGGTATCTTTTGCATTGTCATTCCACCGATTTGTAAAACTCCCCGTGACCCTCGCATTGACTCATGTTCTCGTCCACAGCCCGTCAGCACCACGTTTCCCGCGCTCCCTCCTTCAGATCCCAGCCTGATGTCAAATTCGTCCTCCACAGTGTGTTTACCGGTCTGACTCATTTTGTAACTGGCTGGTACTGCCTTGCCTGAGGGTTGTTTTGTTCAGGAACATGCATGTTTCATCTCTCCTACTTGACTGTCAAGTTCCAGAGGGCAGGAACTGGGTGTTGCGACTCATTCCTCCACCTCCTTCCGGCGCCCAGCCCTGGGCCCGGCCGCGCTGGCGGAGAGGACGCGGCTGTGGGGATTAAGGACACGTCCCCTGGGCCTGAATTCTTCGGTTTCCATGCTGACTGCTGCTTCCTGACTTCAGCCTTTGGCAACGCAGCTTCTTTCTCTGTAAAATGGAAATCTTAATGGTATCTACCTCCTGAGGTTGTTGAGAAGATTCAGTGAGTGTGCTGTGAAAAGTGCTTAGAACAGTACCTGGTGCCCAGTAAGTAGGAGAGAAGCCTGTTCCTGTTATTTTCCAGGAAATACCTGCAGGCAGGAGATGGGAAGCCCCGGGAGGCAGTGAGAATGGAGGCGCTGGCTCTGCGGTGCATGCAGCTCTCTCCACACTCTGAGGCCACAGGTGCCTGGCCCGCCTCAACTCAGGCCCGTTCACCACCCCCCTGCTAGGAGGGGAGAGTAGATGCAGTGTGCTGCCGCTGAGAGTTCTAAGCGAAGTGGAAGGGATTGGGTGCACGCCCCGGCAGATGAAGGGGAGGTGCGTGGGGAGTTAGGATGCCGTCCAGGTTTCCAGCTTGGATGTCGAGGTTGACAGTGATGCTGCTCACCGAGAAAGGGATCTGGGAATGGAACCGATTAGAGCAGCAGGTAAAGAGTTCAGTTATGGACGTGCCGCGATGGCAGTGTTTGGGGTGCACCCAGAGGAAGCCACCCAATGGTAATGACAATGACAGATAACACATGGCAAAAGAATATTATGTTCCCGTCACAATTCAAGCCCTTCACTGGTTTCTGATCCACTGGGTCTCACAAGCATGCTACGAAGGAGGGACTATTCTTATTCTCATGTAGCCACCATTGCTCACAGACCCTGTGTCTGTAGTCTTAGAGGAAGGTGAATCTGGCCATGTAGACGTGCTGGAGCCATAGCAGTGATGGTTCTGCTCGGAGAGGGACTGTCGAGCATGGTGGGTGTTCGCTGAGAGAAACGCATTTGCTGACCTCAGTGAACATCATCTTGGAAGATACAGGAATGACTAGGAGGAAAGGTCAAGTGACATCATAATACTTAATTACACCAAGAAGTTGAACTCTGTGGCTGTGAAGTGTGACTCTGCTTCAGGAATCACTGGAGGAGCTTTAAGAAACTGTGCACTTGGACCCCACTCCTACGAATTTTGGTTCAGCAAATCAGGATGGGGGTAGAGGAGCCGACTAGGAGTTTTTGTTCTGTTTTGTTTTTTGACTAATGCATTTCCAAAATAGGCGTGCTTTTGTTAGAATGATGTAATGGCATAAGTATTGATTTCCTCTTTACCCCACAATCTCATTGAAATGATTTCCCCAAAAAGATGTAAGGGGGGAAAAAGCCGCTATAGAGCTGGCAAATGGGAAAGGGAGTAGTCAACGGTTCAGAAATATTGAGGCTTTTCTGGAAGATACCAGCAGATGGGATTGGGTTTAAAAGTGTAACAAAGTCAAAAAACTCGAAAGGGTCTGGAGTGACTTGGTAGGTGAATGCCACGCCACGCTGAAGCTGGGAAGAAACGTCACAGCGCCATCTAGTGGTGGTCAGGGGTAGGCCTTGGAATGATTGATTGTCAAGGTAATTAATTAAGACACCCTGTTCCCACCTGCTTTCTCCTGCTGAACAGCTGGTGACAGCATTTGTCCCCAGGCTAGAGTTGCAAGAACTGTTCTCTGAATAAAATTCAGACCCTGTCCTGAGATGAGAGTCCCCAGCATTGGCACTGAGGTGACAGTCAGAAGGTAAGTGGACATTGAGGGGAGTAAGGCTCACCTGCTCGTCCTACTTTGGTGGAGGGGTTGGTCACTGGCTTTACTGCCTCACTCACACACCCAGTGGGGAGCCTGGCAGACTGCCTCTCTGCCCATTTCTGTGACGATTCTCACAGACTTGGCTAGACAGTGCAGGAATTCAGGGGAGAGGCCAGCTGTACAAATAGATCTTCTGGGGTGTGTGCTGAATAAACCACATCCTTATCCAGATTTGGCACAAGCAGCCAGTGATTAGCCGTTATCCACCGCTGATTCTCTCAGATGGATTCTTCAGTGCCTCTGTTTGCTTGTCTGTGGAGGGGAGATGACACAGTGAGAGAGAGGATAATGGGCACTCTTGATTTCTACACAGTCCTTTACTCTCACATCTACGATCTGAACCTTAAAACAACTCATGTGAGGTATTGGTACTTTTCTTCCCACATTAAAAATAGGCAACTTAGGGTTGACGGAATGAAGGGATTTAATGACATTCATACAGATAATATGTGGCTGAGTTAGGATACTCCAGTAGGTTTGGGGGATCAGGTTATGTTCTCTTTTTCCTTATCACATAGTTGCCAACTTACTTGATTTCAACTGCTTAGTAACCATTCATTTCTAGAAGACAGAACAGACTGGGGGATCTGTAGGATCACATTTGTTATATGCGCCAACATAATAGACTAATGAAGAATGACATACTGAGACATATGATCAAATTATGGCTCCTATGGCAGTAGGGAAAAGGGCAGTTCCATATATTAAAAAGGGGTTTCTATAGCATTTTGATTGTGGATGGATAGAGTGTGCATAAATTTCCTGAAGCTGCAGTAACAAATTGCCACACACTAGCAGACATTTATTTTCTCACAAGTTCCAGAGGGCATAAGTCTGAAGTCAAGGTGTTGGTAGGGTCACCTTCCTAGGAAGGCTCTAGGGGAGATTTCATTCTTTGCCTCTCCTAGCTTCTGGCGGCTTTTGGCATTTCTTGACTTTCTTCCTGGTGACTGCATTACTCCAATCTCTGCCTCTGTCTTCACATCACCTCCTCCCCTGTGTCTGTCTTCTTCTCTTCTGTCTCTTGTAAGGACACCTGTCATTGGGGTTAGGGTCCCCCTGGATAAGCGAGAATGATCCCATCTCAACATCCTTAGCTTAACTGCATCTTCAGAGATCTCTTTTTCCAAATGAGGTCACATCTAGAGTGTCCAGGGAATTGGATATGGACAGATCTTATGGGTGGCACCATTTCAACCTACTACAGAGTGTAAATTATTTACCTATTTTTTCTACAGTTAAGTAAAAATCCCTTGGCTTTCATGCCTGTGATGTATATTTATACAACCATCAGAACGCCTCACCTCTGGACATGAGATCTGTGGTATTTTTTTCCTTAAACACCAACAGGTAACTGCTGCCAGCCTGAAAACCAGATCTTTTCTTGAGCTGTGCCTCTTTGTCATAACATCTTCTATGACTCTGTTTCTCCCTGCTTTTCCTTAGCCTCCTAGGCAAGATATTTGGGTTTTCAGTCTTGGAAACTGCTTCAGAAAAGAGGCAATCAAGCGAAAGAAAATAAGGAAACCGTTCCATGGTTTCTGTATTCTTTAGTGGTGGGATGGAATGGCAACCTGACTCCGCTCCAGATTGGAAAGAAAGGTGACAGCCTTAGGAAGGAAGTGGATAACAGACTTTTTTTTTTTGAGTCACTCATCCAGTTTGCAGAAGGCAAAAACTGAAAGCCAGAAGGATTATATAAGGTCACTTGGCAAGTTGTAGGCTGACCCAGCATTAGCACTTGGAGCTTCTGAGTTCTCTGCTCCCATCCCTTGAATCACAGGGCATCTCCAGGGTTCTTAGTCCATTAAATCTTTGGTTGTCTGGGTAGTATGTGAGGGTCTTGACATTCAGAAGTAAATACACACACACACACACACACACACACACAGGGAGCCAAGATTTAAATTTGTTTTGTTTGAGCCTCATTCAGTAAATGGGTGAAAAAAACAAATGCTGTAATTGTATTGCTCAGACCCTGTGTAAGCTGGCTAGAGGTACGGTGTCTGCAAGCAAATGGATTTTTTCCCCATACCGACATCTACCGTTGGCAATGCCTTCCTTGAATCCAAGTGAGTTGTCTGAAAGATAACTTAGCCAGAGTCATTGTTTATATGGTTGTTTGAGAGAAGCAACAACAGAGCAGAAGACAGCCTTCTTCCTAATAAAGACTTGCTCCAAACATCCATCTAAAAGCACATTTTCCCCATGCAGACTTTGAACTGCTTTGAATTTGTTTGCAAGGTCAGCCCTGCAATGATTTGGTAGAAACAAAGCTATTTGGGGAACTGGAGTAAATGTTTAAGTAAATCGTGCCAAGGAAAACTTTGCTTCTTCTCAGGAGCAGTTGATAGCTGTAGCAGGTACCGGAGGGCGGTGCCATAATATAGGGCCCGAGACCCAGGCCAGCCGTGTTGCTGGGACCTACAGACTTGTAAATGACAGACTTAAATGAAGCATCTCCGTCAGTAGTGTTAGGCTTTGAGTCATTTTGCCTATACATTTAGCACTTTTTCCCCCCTGCTAATTCTAATTTGAGTCTAATGTATTAAATATCTTTTATGCTAAACACATTACTGAACAATTGGAAGCCAGAGATCACATACTCAAAAAGGTCACACATGGTGTATTTTCATTTTATCTTATAACTGCATTGAGCTTGTGGTTTATTGTCATTGCCTGGGGGAGTTTTCAAGGTATATTTTCCATTGCGTCATCTAAAGGCCAAGATCCTGGTGTGTATCTAAGGCGATAGGCATGCTGGTAGTTAAAACGTTGGTGTTTCTGCCTACCAATCTTTTGGAGGTACTCAGTGGGCTAGTAATAATTTGGAATATGTCTTACTGAGTATAAATTTCTGAAAAGGTTAAAAACTGAAGTTTCTGCAATTTCTCTAATTCCTGGCTTGATCAGCATATGGGCCTCTAGTCTAAGTTTGTTTTCTGTTTTCACTTGGGCACAGAAGTCATTGCAAGAGTTTGCAAGGCTCATAGAAATCAGTGGGCTAAAAGGAATCTGGCCTTTGTGTGTATGTATCTACTAGATATAGGCCGGGCAGGCAATAATGCTTGTGTAAGGAGCCCATGAGGCATCTAGAAAAGGGACCCTTTTCCAGATTAGTAAAATTTAAACCTCAGTGTGAGGATATTAGGGACGTTAGACTAATATTCTCCAAATGTGTTTCTTTGCATTTATCCACTTTATCCCCTGCCCCTTTGTTCAGAGCAGTGGTCACCGCAACTGCCCCACCACCTCCCGTAGTCTGTCCACCTCCCCTGGCCTGCAGAATTCTCACTGCTGCATTTATTCATCCTTGCTTTGCCACTGCCGCCTTATGCTCCTGGTCTGACTCAACTTTCATTGGCTCCCATGAATACCATCTCTCCTGGGCCCCAGGCTCCTAGTTCCTGTCCCTGAAAGTAGGTCTGGGCTTCCTGGGTCAAACAAAAATGGTATCTACAAATTACTTTGTCTCAAAGAGTGTTTCTAGATATAGTTAGTGATCAAAAAATGTGTTTCCTAACAAGAGGAAAGCTTGTGGGTAAAGCTTTGATAGTTAAAAAAGATGTTAAGGGGAGGTGCCTGGGTGGCTCAGTTGGTTGAGCATTTGACTCTTGATTTTAGCTCAAGTCATGATTTCAGGGTCAGTGAGATCGAGCCCCATGTCGGGCTCCATGCTCAGTCCAGAGCCTGCTAGATTCTTTTCCACTCCCTCTGCTCTTCCTCTTGCATCTCCCTCTCTCTCCCCCTCACCCCTTTCCCCCCACCAAAAAAAAAAAAAAAAAAAAGATATTAAGGAAACATGGTTCAACATCTCTGACCCTGACCTCATCTGACATGTTTTCTTGTCCTTGCTTTCCATGCCTCCCAAAAAAGGGTACTGGAATTCAGAACATTGTGAGATCCACTCAGTTTCAACCCTGTCAGTGGGTGTGAGAAAACAATAATTACAGAATCTAGCAGCCTATGAAGGTGTCATTTCGACAGTACTGAGAACTGAAGTTTTCTGTTTGCATTGCAATTTAGGAAGTGGACTATTTCCACAGTGACGTGGCTTGACCTTGATTTTGGAGGAGTAAAAGTCAGTGAGAGGATGTGAAATGCTCAGCTTGCTTTGGCTGCGTGCTCATAGCAACAACTTTTTCTAGGGGTGGCAGAAGGGGTCCCAGTTGAAATACAAGAAGAAATGGGACTAAGAATTGCATGGTTGTTTGAGGCAGTGGCTAGGGTCTGGCTGCAACTTTTCTGGAAACTTAAATTTGCTCCCCAAGGACCCAGTTTGCATTCACACCTGTCAAGAACTAGCATAATGACACGTGAAATAGCTATGCTGTCTACAGAAAAACCTAGATGTGTGTGTTGGTAAGTAAAAACCCTCCAGAGCAGGTATCCATGTAGTGGTTCCTGCCCAGGGTTCTTGTATTTTCTCTCCATAGTTATGTACTTAACAATCTCCCAAAGCCAAAGTTGCCCTTATGGTTCATCCTTACTTACTTGTAAGGTAAACTTATAATGCAGGGAGTACATGTGTGCTACTATTAATTAAAATTCCCAGAAATGGGACAAATGAAGACAAAGTGCTTTTTCAAAATAGTGTGGCTTGCCACTTTGCAGAAAGAATCTTAGACACACATAAACTTAGAGCTGGCGCTTTGGGGGCCCTGTGCCAACTCTCCTCTCACCACCCGGGATTTCAGCGGCTTGTGGTGGACTGCTTGGGTGCACTAAGCCTTTTTTTTTTTTTTTTGCCTCAGGGCTTCTTCTTCTTCCTTTTTTTTTTTTTTTTTAAGATTTTATTTATTTGACAGAGAGAAACACAGCCAGAGAGGGAACACAAGCAGGGGGAGTGAGAGAGGGAGAAGCAGGCTTCCCGCCGAAGCAGGGAGCCCGATGTAGGACCCGATCCCGGGTCTCCAGGATCATGATCTGAGCCGAAGGCAGTTGCTTAACCAACTGAGCCACCTAGGCGCCTCTGCCTCAGGGCTTCTTTCTGAAGTGGGCGTTTACTCAGTCCTTGCTGCAGCTTGTCCTTAAATGCAGGGGAGTTAACACGCTGTCAGCCAGTGGGTCAGAAGATTTGATGATTAGTTGTCCTAACCTGTGTATCTTCAGAGGAGCTGTCTGAAGGACGTTCTACTATGTTGCTTGGAAGCCCTCAGTGGGATTGAACCCCAGTTACTTGAGGAATGGGTTGTTCTTCGTTGGCTTTCTTTCTTCCTTGACTCAGTCCCCCGTCTTCCTCTTTTCTCCTTCCTGAGATCACCTCTGAAAATCCTTTATCTTAGGTTTTGCTCTGGGAGAAGCCAAATTAAGACGATTGCCATCACAGGGTGATGAAGAAATCATTAGAAGTATCTCCTTTGGCATCTCCTTTTAAATTCCTGCTGATAAAGATTATATTTCCTGATTTTTTTTTTAGAATTTGGAAGCCAGAAAAATGAAAAGATGAAGAGGATTATTTTTTTTATCATGTCAAAATAAGGTTTTCAGACATTCTGCATTCAGATGGTTATGACTTTAGAAAGTTGGAAGCACATTGTTCACACCCCCTTTCCACTTATTGCCATGTCATTTGGCATTTGTTAAGAGTTTGGCACCTAATGCCTACGCCCGATTTAGAGCCGCATATGTAGAAATACAACATGAGATGAGGAAAGCCATCTGGTCAACCCCTTTGCCCTCAGCCAGGGCAGGAGTGAAACTCAGTTGTCTTGTTAGGGACCAACATGAAAAGATCCTTGACAGCGAGCTTAACAACCATGAAGACCAACTTCTGGGAAGAGGAGTTTCCTTGGCTAGGTCTCAGCCAATCTGGAATTTTGGCCTTATTTATTACTGATTATAATTATGATAAGGGCCAACTTGGGTCTCCAGCATGGAACCCCGGGCTAACAGTCCTAAAACTTAAATTGGACCTGGACTCTGAGTTAGAAGGTGATGAGCAGCTCAACCCCATTGTATAGAACAGTGCCCAGTTGTTCTTTCTAAAGAGATTTAGTAAATGCTATTTGGATGGGAGCATGTTAGAGATAATCTGGATTGCCTCATGAGCGGGCTTCTGTCAGATATTTTCTGGTGTAACCAAATATCTAAAGATAAGTAGGACTTAGACATGTAGTTTTTGAAAGAACCTTAGTATAATTTGCATTCCATATGTAATTCATTACAAATATATTCCCACTAGATTATATCATTTTACATAGCTACGTAATATCCCATCTCCCAATTGCAAAACATCATTCTAAAATGACTGTTTAAACAAATATTAGCAACATTGTAAATGGACTTATCATTTTATCAATCTAATTTTTGAAAATTCTCTTTACATCCTTTGTTATGTGTCTCTGCACACAGTAATCTCTTTCCAGGGCTGTTGACTGACTACTTCCTTGTTCACCTTGCTCTGTTGAAATTCATCAGGATGAATGTCATGACATTGGTGTTTTAGGTATAATCAGAGGGTAAAAGGGATTAGAATGTGTTTCCTTGAAACTCCTTGGCCAATGACAAAGTTGATCCCAGAATTTGCAGAGCTCTTTCATGTATTAAAAAAATTGGGGAGCACATTCTGTATAGTAGGTACTGCGGAAGAATCAACAGAGCATCAAGGTCCAGTCCCTGTGCCTCCTGGAACACCTGTTCTCACCTGACTGTGGGCGGCACAGTGTGCTAAGTGCTGTGATGTGGTGCCACCTGGACCTGGGACATCTTGCCGCAGGGATCTTATAATCTGACCCGAGTGGAGCGTGCTTTCGACAAGGCTTCCAAGGGAGGAGATGCCTAAATTGGCTCTTGAATGGTTAAAGAGAATGAGGTAGCAAACCATTCTGGAAAAGGGTTCAGTGTTTTCAGAAACATAGGATAGCAAGTGTGAGTACTTCAGGGTACAATATGGTAGGGCTGGAGTGTGTAGCATGAGGATATCAGGCAAGAGATGAGGCTGGTCACATCGGGATGTGCTTTATACTTTACCCACGAAAGATCCTGAATCCTATTCCAAGGAAAGGGAGATGTTACCAATACGGTTTAAGCAGAATGTCATAAGATTTATAGAAAATTTTGGTATTAGAATGGAAAGGTGTGGGACTTGAGAGGCAGGAAGACCAGTAAGGAGGCTGTCACAGTGATGCAGGGGATTAGGAGAGCCTAAACTCCTAGGGATTGAGAAAAAAGGAATTCAAAAGATGTTGGGAATAATAACAGAATATGGAATTCAGTGGAGAGAGGGAAGGGAAGAGTCAAGGATGATCTTGAAATCTCCAAATCAGACAACCATGTGGCAGTGCCACTCTGTTTTATGGCACAGGAACTCCAGACTTAAATTTGATCTGAGCATACTTATTTATGAATTATGGGAGATGGTTGAAGCTAAGGGAGAACTGGAGGTAGAATTCTGGAAAATTGGAGAGGTGGCCAGAGAGTTTCCAACAAAAGGGAGGTTTAAAGTGTCTGAGGTCGTGAAAGATGAAGCTCTGTTAGCTACAGTGACAAAAAGGTCATTGGTGACCCTTGGTGAGAACAGTTTGAGTCAGAGATGAGGATAAAGGGCAGATTTTGAAGACTGAGTAGTGTAGAATAAAGGAAGATCAAGAGTGTATATATGGGGCGCCTGGGTGGCTCAGTGGTTAAGCCTCTGCCTTCAGCTCAGGTCATGATCTCAGAGTCCCAGGGTCGAGCCCCACATCGGGCTCCCTGCTCAGCGGGAAGCCTGCTTCTCCCTCTCTCACTCCCACTGCTTATGTTCTCTCTCTGGCTGTGTTTCTCTCTATCAAATAAATGAAATCTTAAAAAAAAAAAAAAACAGAGTGTAGATATACCCTCTGAATGTCAGCTATGAAGGAAAAATGGAAATGGGTTGTAGTGGGGTGAGGCAAGGCAAAGGAAAGCTGCTTGTTCTCGAAAGTGGTGGTACTTCACAACATTTGTGTGTGTTAAGGGTAACAGCCAGGAGAGAAGTGTGGGGTGAAGTTATAGTCAAGAGAGTATATGGAACCAGGTTCATAATGAGGCTTGAGAAATGGGCTTCTGAGCACAGATGAAGAGATCAACCTTAGAAGGAATGAAATGGAAAGGGGCCCAACTTGTGGGGTGGAATAGGAAATTCAAGGAATATTGATATGTTCTCCTCCTGGGGAATTACGGTGTGAGATAATCTAGTGGTAAAAGACGAGGTGTGATGTAGGAGTTCCAGGCTGATGAAGGTTTGTGTGGATTGAGGAGAAACTGATGATAGCACAGAAGAAGTCCTGGACAGTTGTTATGGACCGAGTGTTTGTGTCCCCCACAGAGTCACATTTTGAAGCTGTAATTCCCAGTGGGGTGACATTTGGATGTGGGGCTTCTAAGAGTAATTAGGTTTAGATGAGGTCAGGAGAGTGGAGCCTCTGTGATGAGGTCAGTGCCCTTATAAGGAGAGGAAGAGACACCAGAGCTTGCTCTCTTGGCCATGTGAAAATATGGCAAGAATGGCCATATGCAAACAAAGAAAAGGCTTCTCACCAGACACCGAATCTGCTGGCACCTTGATCTTTGATTTCTTATCCTCCAACACTATGAAAAATGAATGTTTGTTGTTTAAGCCACCCAATATACCGTATTTTGTTATAGCAGCCTAAGTGAATTAAAAAAATAGTGTTGTGAGACCAGTGGAGGACATCAGGCTGTATCTGCATAATTTTGATTAAAAAAAAAAAATCAGGGGCTCCTGGGTGGGTCATTCGATTAAGTCTCTGACTCTTGGTTTCGGCTCAGGTCATGATCTCAGGGTTGTGAGATCAAGCCCTGAGTTGGGCTCTGTGCTCTGCGCAGAATCTACTTGAGATTCTCTTTCAGCTTTTCCCTCTGCCCTTCCCCCTCAAATAAATAAATAAATAAATCTTTTAAAAAAAGGAATCAGACCTGTCGACCCACTCTGGCGTAGGATGGAGTAAATTTCTAGATTCTACCTGTGCGTGGGTAAAGTGAGCCGAGGAAAGGCAGATGTATTGGGTGAGGTGTTGAGAGTCTGGAGAGCTCAGTGGGGCAGAGAGCAAGTGAATGTGGATAACTGAGAGACACCTGTAGAGGAATAAATAGAAGAGGCAGTGTTTTGGGGTAGGGAGCCTGGTTTGTCTATGCTTTTGTTTTCGTTGTCCACTTGGACTTTTTTTTTTTAGAAAAAAATAGTACCATTAATTTATTGCCAATCATTTGCAACAATTTCCTCATCAGATTTTACTTTACTTTGATTTCTAAATTATTTTAACAGTGTATCCTCATCTCAAACTTAGGATCCTTTGAAAGAAGTCATATTTGATTTGGTAATAAATTATTTGGTAATAACAAGGGAATATAAAAATTATTTCATGAGATCAGATTTTCAAAAGGAGGGGTACAATCCCTAATGAATGTATGTAAAGACATTTTTCAGGCAAATTTATGCAGATGTATAAAATCCTCAAGAATGAACACCAGGAAAATGATATGTAATGATTGAGATAGTATCATTGGCTATGGAAATATACAAAAGGGAAGACATTTAAATTGGTGTATCTCATGGAAACTGTGATTCTAGGTTATCTGAGTTCACAGCGTTTGTAATGGCACCAAGTTTAGAAAAAGATTTTAAAAAATGAGGAGGGAAAGTGCTAGCATGGTGATTTACAGTGACACACAGCTAAATGCCTAGGTGTGAACGTGTGACCTTGTGATTACACTTTTGTGTATATGTCCTGGTTTTCTTATTGCAGTCACCAAGTTTAATGCACTTGTTAATGCTTTTTTTTTTCTTTTACATAGTTCAAGACATCAAAAAAAATTCCTTTATTTTGGATGCTTCATCACAGCTTATTATACTCAGTGTCCTTCTAAGCTCTTCTGTCCTGAGGCTTTTTTGAGGGTGATGTTCATGGCAGGAACAATCCAAAGGCAGGCAGAAAAGCCCCTGGAGAGAGATGAATTTGCTTCTCTCAACTCAACCAAGCCAAGAAATTGAGGCACCCCCCTGAGCTGCAGTAGTAAACCATAAAAAATATTCATTGCCATATAAAGATTTAATTTTTGAAGTTCAAATAGCCTATCCGTCATTGTTAGTTAATTTGTACCAAGAGCTTGAGGTGGTTGGCGTGATAATGTTGATACTTGGGGGAATTTATCTTCAGAACAAATAATTCATCTGGACTCATATTTTACCTAATTTTGAAAATCTGCCCATTATTTTTTTTTTTGAAAACCAGACTGATTTTTCCACTTATGGATTTGTCAAGGGTATAAATTTAGTCATTACATTCTGATCCAACAGAGTGAGTACTGGCTCTTAAAGGAGCACTTTAGCTGGTGCTCTCCTTCCATCTCTTTCTTCCAGAATGATCTCTCTGGTGGTACAAGATGACCACTTTTAGGACCTGTGAAGTAAAGGAATAATCTCTGAAATAATTCTTTTTTTTTTTTTTTTTTAAGATTTTACTTATTTGACAGAGAGAAACACAGCCAGAGAGGGAACACAAGTAGGGGGGGCAGTGAGAGAGGGAGAAGCAGGCTTTCTGCCAAGCAGGGAGCCTGATGCGCGGCTCGATCCCAGGTCTCCGGGATCATGACCTGAGCCGAAGGCAGTTGCTTAACCAACTGAGCCACCCAGGCGCCCCAATCTCTGAAATAATTCTTGCAGAACTTCTTGTGCTGATGATTTATTACTGTTCAATTTGGGATCCCCAGTAGGGGATTATGCTAAAGGTGGCATGAGGTCCAGGCAATTCTAGGAGAGTCTGATTGGGCCCAGGCTGTTCTTATGCTGGTACATTCCAGCCAAATGGGATTTACTAGAGTTGACATGGAGGACACTTTTCTTTGTGACATCAAATCTTCTCCCCCCTACTTCATATTTTCCCTTATGATAGTATTAGCTAACCTAGCTCCGAGAATAAGGTCAGGGCACTTTCTAAGCCCAGGTTAGGTCAGGTTATGACCATGCTGAGCCATGTGACACCAGTATCCATAGCCATAGACTCTCTCACTGTGGTACTTAATAGTGTTCAAGGGGAGTAACTGGTTGTTTAGAGATGGGAGTGGGATTAGGCTGCGTCTAAGGGTTAGCTGAGATTTCATATTTTTGTAAACTCACCATAAACCAATAGTTAATATGACCATTTATCCTTGGCCTGTAGAATACAGGCGGGCGGAAGCTCTCTTGAGTTGGAAGAAGTGCCATTTTGGAAATACACGCCAGCTGTTTATCCTATGTACTGTGGAAATAACTTCTGCCCAGTGCTAGGTATATAAACACAAGGCACACCACTATTTAGATTACTTTCTTCTCATGTGAAACAAGATCATTCTTAGAAGTGAGAGTAAGAGATATGGGCAATGTTATGTCACCCAGTAAAAGTGGATCTCACTGAATGAATACATTGGTTTATGGATATAAGGTCAGTACCATAGAATAAAACGATAGTGCAGAGCGTACACTCTCCATCACATGCCTGAAGAACTGCAGGTAGTGGCTTATTTACATGACAGGTGTGATATTTGACTGTTGCAGTCCTAGCCTCCTGACCTTCTCATTCAGTGGCCTCCTTAAATGGCAGTATTTTTTAGAAAAATACAGATGATGGAATTTCTGAGCTTGGGTTTCTAGAGTATAAATGGATTTTTAAAATCTCATGGGTGATTCTGATCTTCTGCCATTGCTGAGAGCCATTGCCTTTGACGCCACAGCCATAAGAATTTTAGAAGAAACTGGACACAGGAATATCACAGTCTCTGTTATTCAGAGATAGAAATTCATCACTCGGAGAAAGTAGATTTGCCGTGCTTATGAAAAAATGCGATGTTGCTAAAATATTTGTTTATTAGCAAATATGTGTGTTCATTAGTAAAAACTGCAAATTAAAGTGGCCGTGAGATGCCACTTTTTGCACATCAAATTAACAGATTAAAAAAATTAGATCCCTAGGTACCCCCCTTGCTATATGGCTAGTGGTAGGGCTAAGAGCTAGCGTTTCATATTTAACTAAAAGGTATGTAAATTGGTAGAAATCTTTCTGTACAACATTTGGCATTGTGATCAGAAGGCTGAAAAAATTCTGACTCAAGAATATCTGGGAGTCAGCCCAAGAAAATAATCTGAATTGCAGACGACTATAATTCCAACATTATTTATAGGAACAAAACAATGGGAACTGTATATTCTAGTTATATGATGCAATATTATATAATTGTAATAAATTATTAGGGGTTTTTGATAATGTGGGAAAATCCTTGTTTTGTTAAGAGAATACAAAAGTTTACATGGAATGTGTTTATTTTTTGGGGGCAGTGGGGAAAGGAGAAAGGGGATCTTTTTTTTCTTTTTTAAAGATTATTTATTTATTTGACAAAAAGAAACACAATGAGAGAAGGAACACAAGCAGGGGGAGTGAGAGAAGGAGAAGCAGACTTCCTGCTGAGCACGGAGCCTGATGTGGGGCTTGATCCCAGGACTCCAGGATCATGACCTGAGCCAAAGGCAGATGCTTAATGACTGAGCCACCCAGGCACCCCAAGAGAGAGAATCTTAAGCAGGCTCCCCACCCAGAGTGGAGCCTGATGTGGGGCTCGATCTCATAATCCTGAAATCATGACCTGAACCAAAATCAAGAGTGGGAAACTTAACCAAGTGAGCCACTGTGGCACCCTAGGAACATGTTTTAAATGTGAAACAAAATGCATACAGAGATAAATATTAAAATAATAATAGTAATCATATTTAACAATAAGACTACAGATTTTTTTCTTTGTACTTTTCTGAATTTTTTTTGCAAATTTTCTACAACATCTCTTTTTAGAAGAGTGTATTTACTCAAAAAAATTAAATATACTCCTTGGAAACATTTGAAAACCAAAATTTTTTTGTTAAGTAGTGGAAGATCTCATTACAAAGTGGAGAATTGACCTGTAGAGCGAAGATTTGTGGGAAATCTAGAAAATCTAGGAAATCTAGAAAAATGCTTAAGTTGTTTCAAGCATAAGAAGCAGTAAGAAGCTGGATCATAAGCACATGTTTTGGGGAAACTGTAGTGAGTAGATGAAATAAGGCTCGAGTCAGGATAAGAAAGATATAGAAACGGCAGTAAGCTAGAAGATTGAGGGCAAATATAATGAAAAATATGTTTATTCTCTTCGTTTATGGTTTCAGAATTATGTGAAGTTAGAAAATTTCCCCATGATTTCTAAGCCTTCAGATTATTCCAGTTGCTTTATATTCATCAAGTATAAGGTTCAAAATGAAGTAAACACAATGAATAAGAGTGGAATGTTACAAAGTTAGCTTGATCATCATTTTCCTTACTGGACCTTTCTTCTCCCCCAGCGTTTAGTAGTTGATTTGCTTGATGGTAGGTAAGGTAATGATTTCTAAAATTGGTTAATGTCTTAATATTCTAGTAATCTTTTTTTTTTTAAAGTAAGCCTATATTAGGTGAGGCCCAAAGGCCATCTGCCTGACATTGTCTTTTAGTTTAAGACTTTGATGGCAAGCTTTAAAGGTACCTTGTAGGAAAAAGCTCATAACTTCTTGTTAAGTTAGGTAAATCTGAACACTTACTAAAAGTACTCCTTTTCCTGATGGCTACTGATAGTACTTTGAGAGCAATGTGATTATAAATTTCCTCCCGTTTTCTGAAATCAACTGTTAGTGTCTGTTTATATCTCTTTCATTTATGTTAACATACCCAAATTTGTTGACCCAGTCCTTCCAAGTTTATGTGATCCATAGGTTTAAATGGAAGGTTAGAGGACCCCAAGAAACCCAGGAAACCTACGATCTGACATTATTTCCAGAATGACTAGTTATTAGTTTGCCGTTTTGTAGTGTTTTATATTTATTTAGAGCTGACTGGGTATTAAAGAGCAACTTAGAGGACCTGTTAGAAATAATTTGTTTTAAACTCCTCTTTATGAAAAACTGTAATATTCTTGCCTGTCCCAGTTCAGGAGAAAAGATATCTGAGGTACGCAAGACTAGAGGATCAAGTAGTAGTTAGAGCTTCTGCTGTTTACATATGCTTCAGAAATGCAGTGAGTTTCCTATGCTATAAAGTATGTGACACCTAATTTATGTAGATATTGCTAATTTTTAAAGTTTATATATTTATTTTTTTAGTAATCTCTACACCTGATGTGGGGCTCAAACTCATGACGCTAAGATTAAGAGTCCCATGCTCTTCTAGGCACCAGCTAGGAAGCCTCCAGATATTGCTATTTTTAATTTTCTGTCTATCTTTCTGAAATATTTGAGAAATCAGTTTCTGTTATTAGGAAAAACTAACGGCCAAACAACTTTGCAAATGCCAGCAGTGTGTGTGTGTGTGTGTGTGTTTCCAAAGTCTCTATGCTTTGTTTCTTTATGCTTTTGGATTTATGAGATATGCCTACAGATATAAGGGATTATTAATTTTTTCATTCTCCTCAGTTTTCTACCAGTACAAATGTAAATACCTTATTTTTGCTATTTGTCCCCAAATTTATACTATTTTCTATGGAGATGATTGTTATTTTTTTGAATATTTGATGCAAGAATCACTTCCGAGAATTGGAATTTAGATCAAGTAGCTCAGCTTGTTTCTGTTTGTGCCTCTTGGGGAAAGGCTTTGGACTTAGTGCTCCAACTAATTTTCCATCCAGTACTGCAAAGGAAATAACCAAGCAGATTGGGAACTAAGAGAAATTATACTGAAAATTCAAATCTTAATGAGGAAATCCTTATGGACTTTGCTAAAAGGTAGCAAATAATTTTCTCTTTGTAGTGATCTACTGGAATTCAAAAACTCAATAAGATTAAAAAAGAAATTTTTAAGGTTTATTTATTTTTTGAGAGAGAGAGAGAGAGGAAACGCACAGGGATCAGGGGAGGGGCAGAGAGAGAAGCAGACTCTTTGGTGAGCAGGGAGCCTGACTCTTGGGACTTGGTCCCAGCGTTCTGGGCAGAAGGCAGATGCTTAACTGATTAAGCCATGCAGGCTCCCCAAGTTGAAAATGTTTTAAAAATCATCTGGGCTTTGAAAAAGCAGTATGCAGTTTGCATATGTGTTTTTAGTTTACCAACATTTTGTTTTTGTCCCTAATCTTTGGTTTCAGAAAATAAACAGGCTTACTGTGGCTAAAAACTTACATAACAATGTTCTGGCTTTAATGAGGATGGAGGGTGTGGGTTGGATTTGTTATAACTGACCACCATTTTTTTTTCTTTTTAAAGATTTTCTTTATTTATTTGACAGAGAGATAGAGAGATAGAGACAGAGACAGAGACAGAGATAGATAGATAGATAGATAGATAGATAGATAGATAGATAGATAGGGAGATATCACAGGTAGGCAGAGAGGCAGGTAGAGAGAGAGGGGAGAAGCAGACTCCCTGCTGAGCAGAGAGCCCAATGTGGGGCTCAATCCCAGGACCCTGGGATCATGACCTGAGTCAAAAGCAGAGGCTTAACCCTCTGAGCCACCCAGGCGCCGCCCACCATTTTGGTTTTGTCAGCATTTTGTGAAAGAAGAGTTAGGAGAAATGACACAACCTAGTGTGGTACTGGTTTTCTGAGTACAGTTCTGAACATCTTTTTCTGGTTGCCTTGTTCCTGCTCTTGTAGCATCTATATTTTATTTACCTTTGCACTTGAGATTAGTTAGCCTAAGCTGCTTCAACAAAGAGATGTCCAAATAAAGATGCCTGAATTAGATGGAGGAGTTATCCTTCTCTTTCACCTCACCATGTAGGAGAGCAGTCCAAGACAGCAGAGGAAGGACTCTCCACAGTTCATTTACTGACTCAAGCTTCTCTAGCCTTATTACTTTTCATCCTTGATCTGTGTTGTGGAAATTGGTTCATCAGCACCACATCCAAACGAATGAGGAAGAGAGCATGTGGTGGGCAATGAGTATCCTTTCAAGGACATGTGTCAGGATATGTGATACATAAGTTGGATGCATTACTTTCACTTACATTCTGTTGGCAAGAACAGGATCACATGTAGCTGGAAGAGAGGCTGTGAAATGTAGTTTCTACTTGGAGAGTCATATGCCTTGCTAAAATTGGGGGTGGAATGCAGTTAATTGCTAAAAGGAAGAATTGGAGAATGGATAATAGGGCCTTTAGTCATCTTGGGACCATGGTCCCTTCAGGGCTGTTGTATTGTGGAGGTCATCGTATATCATACTTGCTTACTCAACTCTTTCAAGTGTAGTCATTGAACTTGTGTTTTCCAGGTGTTGTGGTAGGTACCGTATCAGACAGGGGGTCTAACTCCTGTTTACATGATGAAAAAGACATCTTTCCTGCCCTTGAAAGATACATGGTCTGGTACTTTTTTCCCGAAGGGAAATAGGTATTTCTTCAAAAATATATTCTGAGGCAGCAAAGTTTTAGGAAACATCCCAGGACCCTAACACTACTATCCATCTATCATACATCAATATCCTCTTTGCTCATAGATTCCTCACAAGAAAAGCCCCTACAACTGACCTTAGTCCAGCTCAGACCTGAGTTCCTGACTCTCCTTTCCATGTTTGTGGCTTTTTATCTAAATCCACAGCAGCCTTAAAATTAACCTCACAGATTCCTAACTCATTCCCTTCTCTTTTGACTCCCTTAAGATCTCAAGCATCTACTCGACTAGGCTGCATGGGTTATGATGGAGACAGTGTCATTAGAGCTCAAAAGGGGGATTTTCTTTTCATGTGTGTTATTCAGTTCCTGCAACCAGTATTTATGGAGAATGTTCTATGGCATGAAGCATTTGGATACATAATGGAGTAAGACATAGTTCTTATTCTTTTGTTGTTCATCTTGTGGTAGAAGAAGCAGTTTTACTGGACAGAGTATAGTGTCATGTAGTAGGCCCACTAGCAGAAGTAGAGGAGGGCAGAGTATAGAGGAAGGAGTGTTTAATGTCTAAGGGAGTTGGGGAAGGTCTTCATGACATTTACATTGAATCTTAAAGAAAGAATGAATTTACCAAATACAAAAAAGTTGAGCGTGGAGTGTGGCATAGTGGAAGAGATCTTCCAGACAATGTGAATATCGTATGTAAGGGTTTGAAAGTATGAATGATCGTGGAGTCTTTTGTCCTTCACCTTCACTTCCCACCCCCAGATTATCAGCACATCATAAATTGTTTTCTTTGAAATGAAGATGTTGTTAAAATAACACCTATATGTCATACGTAGGTTATTTAGTTTGTAAGGATCTAAATCAGAACAGGGCTACTCTGTGAGTCAGGGCGCGAAGACAATTTTGGGTGGATTGTCAACAACTCTGTAGGGATGCTCAGATTCTGAGTTTTCTTTTTCTTTTCTTTTTTTTTTTTTTAAGATTTTATTTATTTGACAGAGAGAAACACAGCCAGAGAGGGAATACAAGCAAAGGGAGTGAGAGAGGGAGAAGCAGGCTTCCCACCGAGCAGGGAGCCCAATGTGGGACTCGATCCCGGGTGACCTGAGCCGAAGGCAGTCGCTCAACCAACTGAGCCACCCAGGCGCCCCAAGATTCTGAGTTTTCTTATCTTGAGAAAATACTCACATTTCATTTTGTAAGCTTTTTGTTTGCTTGTCAGTACACTCTTTTGGTAGCCAAAGCACAGAAGCAGCCAAGGAGTTCAGGGCCATCATGAATTATTCACATATATATTGAAAACCATCCATGTGCAAGGCTCTGTGCTAGGCAGCGAGGATCTAATGGTGAATAAGAAGCTACATGATTTCTCTTTTCATAGAACTCCCATTCTGGAGGAAGGAATTAATTTATCAGTCTCACTAATGCATATTTATGGAGGGTGAGGTGGGAGAAGGTGTAGGGTTCCAGGCAAAGGGCTCAGAATAGACAAAGCGAGGTGGTGGAAGGGGGTATGATGTGTCCATGAAGACCGGGGTGTCCATAGGGAAGAGAATAAAGGAGATGGGATACAAAATGAGGGATGCCAGAAGAGAAACATTGAGGCTGGGCTAGACCAGGTCAGAGATTTGGGTCTTTATCTTTTTTTTAAAAAGATTTTATTTATTTATTTGACAGAGAGAGAGATCACACATAGGCAGCGAGGCAGGCAGAGAAAGAGGGTGAGCGGAGAGCCCGGCGCGGGACTCAATCCCAGGACCCTGAGATCATGACTTGAGCTGAAGGCAGAGGCTCAACCTTCTGAGCCACCCAGGGGCCCCTTGGGGCTTTATCTTAAGGGCAACAGGAAGCCTTGAAAAATTTTGGATAGGACCCGACCCAATCTTTTTTTTTTTTTTTTTTTTTTTGGAGGACATAGTAGGTACCCAGGACACATTTGTGGATGTTTATTTGATGGCCAAATGGATCGGTATATAAACTGTGTTATGAAATCAGAGAGAAGAACTCCTGGGAGACAAAAACGAGAATTTCTACCTAAAAGGAGTAACAATGTAAAAAATAAAACTTCACAAATTTTACTTAAAAAAAAAAATAAAGAGCCTGGGTGCCTAAGTCACTGGGTGTCTGTCTTTGGCTCAGATCATGATCCCAGAGTCCTGGGATTGAGCCCCACATCAGGCTCCCTGCTCGGTGGGAAGCCTGCTTCTCCCTCTCTCACTCCCCCTACTTGTGCTCCCTCTCTAGCTGTGTTTCTCGCTGTCAAATAAATAAATAAAATCTTTAAAAAAACCCAAAACACCTCAATGAATGTTTACCCCTTTGGCAAATTAGGAACCATGGGAAAGTGGTTTGCACAAGGCCATATGTGTAGTAAGTTGGTGACTGATCATTTTTGCCCTGCTGCATGGGTGAGATGGAGCCCTTCCTCCCCGCTTTCCTGCTTCTCACCCCTGCTGAAGCTTGCAGATAAAGGAATCAGATTACCGTCCAGCTATGATGGCAGCCATCTCCTTGGCTCAGTTTCTGTCTTTGGGGTCTCCAGATATTGCTATGGCCTATCCCTCAGTCAGCGTCCCGGAGAATGAGGTCCTGTCCTGCTGATACTTGAGTTACCAGCTTTCTGGCGACATTTGGGAAACTATAATTGTGAAATTAGCGTGAAAAATATTAGCTAATTGATGTACTGGTGACAGTGAAGGACTAACTGGTCAGATCTGCTCAGTTCATTTTGGAGAAGCGTGGAAGATAAAGTTATGTAGCATGAATCAAAATCGTGGCTGTATGGAATGTTTTTGCCAGGAGATTGGCATTTTTTTAACAGAAATTTTGGGAAGTGAGAGACTTCTGAGTAATATGTCAATCACAGGGAGGGATCTGTCATTTTCTGTCGAGTTGACTAGGCCAGGGGAATTTTCTACCTTACTTACACTCACTCTTTTATGAATTATGAAGTATAATTTTTTTTCCTGGAGCCATCAAGAATGGCAAGGAGGAAGGGAGCTAGTCCATATATTCATTCTTACTTTGAGTGTCTCTTGGCTGTCTCTGCCTTTTTATCCCTGTTTCTCTCTGCCTGTCTTTCTCATGCTGACTTTTGCCTCCTTGGTAAGAACCAGTAGTGGCATGTGTTGCAGGGTGTTCATGGGGACCCTTTCTTGCAGTGGTTGGTGACAGGCTGGGGCGGTTCAAGAGTGGCTGGTGAGGGTGATGGAGGTCAGAGTTCTAGGTCGGCACTGCAGGCCAGTCCAACTAGGAGGCCAGGCCATTGGGAAGGCGGGTGTGAGAGTGCTGGGAGTCCAGGAGTGTGGGTGTCTCGTGGGCTGGGGCTCACAGGAAAAATGGGGAGTTCAGCGTGGTGGCCAGAGGGTTGAGGTGTTGTTGGGCGGGCCGAGGAGGCCTGGCTGTGCGTGCCAGCTTCAGCATAAGGAATGGGCAGTCTGGCCAGACGAAGCAGGTAGGCAGCCAGGAGGAGGCTGGCATGAAGTTAAGTAGGGCAAAGCAACAGGAGGCAGGATGCTGATTTCAGCTCTTCTGGCTGAAACTGGGAACCCGGGGGGGCACAGAGAAGACTTGGCTCGCATCCGGGGCAGGTGTGAGATCTCCCACCCCAGAGGCAAAGAGCAGGAGACTGCAGGCCAGGACTTGAAGAAGCAGTTGATGCTGTGGAACACTGAGTGTGCACCAGACACTGTTCCGAGTGCTCTCTTCTGTCAAGGCTCTTAATCTGCATGATGATCTTAGAAGAATCCTCCTTCTACAAATGAGGAAGTAGAGGCACAGGTAGGCAATGTAGCTTCCTGAGTGTTATCCAGCTGGGAAGTGGCCCAGCAGGGATGCGTGGGCACCCTGGCTTAGGAGTCCCTGCTCCCTAACCACCTGTTCTCACACTGAGCTTAGGAATACCATTCATGCAAGTGGCAGTGAGTTGAGGGGCTTTGGGGTGGGTGAGGGAGGCAGCCCTCATTCCACACTACTTCTCTTAAAAACAGAAAGAAAAAAAAAGCCCAATTCTTTCTGCCTTCTCATGTGTCAGGCACTTCCCATGTGTCCTTCATATATTAACTCATTAAGTTCAGAACTATTATTATCTTCATGTTACAGACCAGGCCCAGAGAGACTCCAGGATCTGCCTTCCTAGGTTGTAAGGTCTCAATTCAAACTCCAAAAACTACTAACAGGGAGATCAATTGTAGTGTTTTGTTTTATTTTGTTTTGTTTTCATTCCTTTGCTCTGTGGGTACCACCTGTCTGCAGCACATCAGGGAGGAAACGGGTTGTGATATCAGTGCTCGTACTGCCACACATTCTAGAGGTGAAACAGTGGACTTGTAATTTCAGAGCAGAAGAGGGGGAAATCATCCAGCACACTGTGTTCACTTAGTAAATATTAAACAAAAGTAGCAAACCACTCCAAGGCTGAATTGTGAAGCAAAGGCCCATGAAGCCAGTGATAATCTAGACACCGTTCCTTTGTCTTTTCCCTGACCTCTCGGAGCCCTGTCATAGAACATATAACTAAACTGGCTTAGAAAAGTTAAATTCTGGAGAAATCTGGATGGAAAATCTTTGCTTCTAAATCTATGCCGGGTGTCTTGACGATGGCTGTCTAGAGCTTCGAGCTAATCCATGCTGGCTCTTGGCTTTTTTTTTTTTTTTTTTTTTTTTAAGATTTTATTTATTTGACAGTAAGTAGCACAGTTAGAGAGGAAACACAAGCAGAGGGGAGAAGCAGGCTTCCCACCGAGCAGGGAGCCCGATGTGGGGCTCGATCCCGGGACTCCAGGATCGTGACCTGAGCCCAAGGCAGTCGCTTAACCAACTGAGCCACCCAGGCGCCCCAAGGCTCTTGGCTTTTCTCACCCTCTTCCTCTCCCTTCCCAAACCAGTGGAAAGAAGTACTTGCCCTTTGTATTCCCCTGCCAGTTCCATGGGTTTGTTGGGCCACAAATCCCAGCCCAGGAAAGGAAAAGGAATTCCATGTCCCTAAGTTTGAAGCCAACAGAAAACTAAACTCTTCCCTTGAGATACCAAAGAGAGCTTTCCTGATTTTTTGAGGACAGTAACCTTTTGTCCACTGAATTGAGCTCAGTTGAGACATTTGTCAAGTTGTCAGAGCTACCTCTATACCAAGAATCATGGGGACTCTACAGAATAGAATTATATAGGCAATGCCTATTCATAAGGTCTTTTGACTTTGAATTGTTGATCGTAATGCGAAGTGACTTGAATGGGGCTGGGTGGGACGCACGTTCAACAGAGCAGCCTCAGAATGGAGACAGCCTTTTCTGGGGCTGTGCAGAAACCCCTCAGCAGGAGACGGAGGTGTGTTACTACAAGCACCGACACAAGTTGAGCCACAAGGTTTTCAGACTTGTTCTCTCTGTAGCCTGATGTGGGAGAAGTAGATTGGGGATGGGGGTGGGGTTTCTCTTTCATCAGCTCCACCGGTCACTTAACTGGAGAATTCTTGAAGCCAAAAGCAAGGGGGTGCTAGTCCCTCAGCTAGTTTTCACTCTTTCTGCAGTGAGAATTGAAATCTGGCCCTCAAAACTTAGACCTGCTGGAATCCCGAAGCCCTTTTATCAAAACCTAGGGACTAGAGAGGATCTGAAATAGGCCCAGGAGGCTCCTGGGGACCTCTCACTGCTTCTCAGCTAGCTCTCAGTTCAGAGAATCTTGGACAGAGATGGTCGGTTCCAGATTCTCTTAGAGTCATGAGTTCCTTTCTCCAGAAACTCTTCAGAGTGCCTTTGGGGACGTCCAGAATGAATCTCTTCACAGGGTTCCTCAGGATCTGGGATTACCCTGAGGACTGGGTTGAAGCCTTTAGATGACTTGCAGTTGTAATGCTTTTACTGTGTAGATTTAAATCCTAGGGGCAGACTCCTGACTCTATTACTGATTTTCTCTTGTCAGTTTGTGGGTGACCAAAATGATTTGTGATGAGACCGTTTTTAGAACAAAAGTGGGAAAAGATAGGGATTTTCCCATCAAAGTGACCTTCTGTTTTTATCAAATTCCTCATGGGAACATGCCCACTGCTTCTCTTCCCTTTTCTTGAAAACCCCATCGAGAAGGGAGTGGGGAAGGGCACCTGGTTGGCTCAGTTGGTAAAGCTTGCGGCTCCTCATCTCGGGGTTGTAGGATTGACTGCCATGTTGAGTGTAGACATTACTTAAAAATAAAATCTTGGGGCACCTGGGTGGCTCAGTCATTAAGCATCTGACTTCAGCTCAGGTCATGATCCCAGGGTCCTGGGATCAAGCCCTGAATCAGGCTCCCTGCCCAGTGGGAAGCCTGCTTCTCCCTCTCCCTCTGCCCCTGCTTATGTTCCCGCTCTCACTGTGTCTCTCTGTGTGTCAAATAAATAAATAAAATCTTGTAAAACTAAAACTAAAATTAAAATCCCTTTTAAAAATTTATTTATTTGTTTGTTTATTTATTTATTTGAGAGAGAGTGAGTGCATGCACAAGAGCAGGTGCAGGGGGAGCAGAGAGAGAGGGACTGAACCACTGAGTTGCCCCACAAAAATCAATCTTTATTTCTCTTTCTTTCTTTCTTTCTTTCTTTCTTTCTTTCTTTCTTTCTTTCTTTCTTTCTTTCTTTTTCTCCTTCCTTCCTTCCTTCCTTCTTTTTCTTTCTCTTCTTTCTTTTCTTTATTTCCTTCCTTCCTCCCTTCCCTTCCCTTCCCTCCCTTCCCTCCCTCCCTTCCCTTCCCTTCCTTCCTTCCCTTCCTTTCTTCTTTTCTCTCTCTTTCTTTATTTTTATTTTATATATTTATTTGAAAGAGACAGAGATAGCAACAGGGATAGTGAGAGAGACTACCAGCAGGGAGGAGAGGGAGAAGCAGGCTCCCCTCTGAGCAGGGAGCCTGATGCAGTACTTGATCCCAGGACCCTGGGATCATGACCCAGGCCGAAGGCAGACACTTAACTCATTGTGCCACTCATGTGCCTGCCATAAAATCTTGAAAAAAAGAAAAAGAAAGAAAGATAAAAGGGAGTAGGGAAGGAACATTCCAGTATAAAAAATTATGGCTTCCAATACAGGAATTTAACCATTCTGGATATTAAAATGAGGGATGGATCAGGTGATCTCTGAGGTTCTCCCACCTCTAATAGTTTTTGGTTCTGAGTCCAGCATTTTTTTTGGTGTCCTGGGAAGCAGACCAAGCCAGCTGGCACCTTTTTCACATCTGTTCTTAGTCCTGTAGGGGTTGGATTTAGGGTTGCAGGGGAATAACTGTAGGATGCTTTGCTCCATTCTGTGGCTCCCTCCTGACGTCCCACTTGCTTACTGCATGTATTCGTCTATTCCTGAATGAGCCTCTGCTCCTTAAAAACTTCCTTTGGACCCTCACATTAGCTGCCAGGAGCACCCTAAGGCCAAGAAATGGAGGTGAGGAACTGAGTCATGTCCTGTTTTCCCATTTAGAGAGCAATTTCCCTCATTTGGGTGAGTTATGGAAGTGGATTTCCTCTTGTTTTGCCCCTAATTGTTGCCTATTTAAAGATATTAAGGACATATCTAACCTCTCAACTGAAGTGGTAAAATAAGGAAATGATCTAAAAAATCTTAAGGAGAGAAAAGAACCTCTTGCCTTGATTTTTCAGGAATTCTGGCTAAAATATCATATGGTTGTAGTTAATTATAATAACAGAATTTGATATAAAAATTTGAGGCTCCAGATCTTTTCACACAGTCCTCTTGCTTTATGGAGGGGAGAGCTGAGGATCAGCCTGGCAAGTGATGCACTTCAGGACACACAAAGAAAGAAGGAGAGCGCACACTGGGTTTCTTTCTCTGGAATCCTGCCAGTTGCCCCCATCCTCTTCTGCCGTCCTCCCTCTGGGTAGGCACAGATGACATTCTATATGAATCCTACCATTTTGGGGTTCTGAAAGACAGATGAGTCCCTTTGCCATCTTTTATATTTAAAAGTGACTAAGTATTTGCTGCTATTTGCAAGGCATGCAACTGTGATTGAAAGACATCACGGGAGGGGGCGCCTGGGTGGCTCAGTTGGTTAAGCGACTGCCAGAGAGAAAGAGAGACATCCTGGGGTCATTGCAGACCTGGAAGAACTGGGCTCTGCTCAAAAGTTGTGACTCATGTGTTGCTTTTTGTGACTCAGGTTTGTTCCTTTAAAAGTTTTGCTTTTCAGAGCTATGGGCTAGGAGGACAGGCCTCATTTCTGAGGCCCATGGCCAGCCAGTTCCTCCTGTGCTGAGCTCCCATGACCTGTAGCCAGTGCCTTCCGGCTGGCAAGGCAGGATTGGCATTGATAAGTGTTTCTGGTGCACTTTGGATTTCATAGTTCTTTCTCAGAGTTATTTTTCTTTTTCTTTCTTTCTTTCTTTTTTTTTTTTTTTTAAGATTGTATTTATTTGACAGACAGAAACACAGCCAGAGAGGGAACACAAGCAGGAGGAGTGAGAGAGGGAGAAGCAGGCTTCCCGTCGAGCAGGGAGCCCGATGTGGGACGTGATCCCGGGTGTCCGGGATCATGACCTGAGCTGAAGGCAGTCGCTTAACCAACTGAGCCACCCAGGCGCCCTCTCAGAGTTATTTCTTACCTCAGTTTGGCAGGTGCAGAAACTAAAAGCTGCAGAAGTGGTGACTGGTTCCGAATCATCCAACCAGTGAATGGTGAAGCAGATACTGAGATTCAGAGCCTCTGGGTTTCCCAGTCACTGCTTACCCCAGTGAGTCAAGCAGCTTCTCTAGATTATGTTCTTTGCCCATCACCAACTTCTTTTTTTTCCAAACCTAGCTGGCTTCTCATGGGCTCTCCTGTTGCAAAGCTGTAGAACTTTATTGGTTGACCAGAAAGCCGTATCGAGGTATGCTCCAGTGGGGGACCGGTCCTAAGTCAAACTGAGTGGTAGTGTGGGGTGGAGGGGAGCAGAGGAAGGGAGTGGACTTTTTCTGTTTAGGTTTTGGGAAATAATCAGTGCTGCTATAGGAATATTAAAGGTCTAAGTATTGGAAAGGGGCTGAAACATTTAAGTGAAAACCCTAACTGTCACAGGTTCAAAATGTCAAACTAAAAAGACATTAAACATTTTGCATCAAAATAAAAGCTGTTGAGAGGCTCTGGGCTTCTTTTTTCAAACTTTACTAGTTGGGTCACAGAGGTCTTTTCTTGCCAGTGAGGCAGAGAGACTTCAGTGAGAACATTGAAAAGTTTTGCAGTAGAAATTCCTGCAAGAAATCTTACCATCTCTTTATTGTATCCATTTTTCTTTTACCTTGGTGGGGTTTTTTTTCCCTTAATTTTAAATGACTTCTTGCCTGTTTGACTTAAATTGCATCTGTTAAGCACAGATGTTGGGTGGAAGTTCGTATCTGTTTGCTTGTCTATGTACAATATTCTCTGAAAATAAAATTTCTCCTTTGCTTCCCCCACCCATTGTGAATTTAATTAAGAAGGGTGAGCAGTTGTGAAGCAGCCTCTCAGATACTGAGAAGCGTGGATCGCAGAACTACACAGTGCAGGCGAGACAGGAAGCAGCTCCTTGCTGGGTAGGATGCTCTGAGGCGCCCTCCACTCTCCTAGGGAACACTCTTCAGCTGACTGAAGCAGGGAAGGCGAGCCAATCACAGGCCGCTTTCCTAGCTCAGTCACCAGTCTGTGGTTGAGGAAGGGTTTTGCTTTTTTATGCTCTGTACTGGGAAGGCAGATAAAATGCCAGGGCTGGACTGCCTCTGGGGATAACCTCACCCTGTGTGATGTGAATGAATAGCCTCTTGCCTAGTAAATCCCCAGGAATTGATAAGGCAAGCGCAGTTCTTCCAAAAGGCCTTTTCTATCTTTTAGCTATAGCTGTGGCTTCTATAGAAATTTTATTTTTGCCTTGAAAGAGGTGCTCTGGATTATCAGACCTCCATGTATGACAATTTGTACCTGCATGGAATTGAAGACTCGGAGGCTGTAAGTATTTTCATAGATAGCTGATTTCCTCTCCCCTCCACTTCCTCCTCCCACTAACCCCCAACCCCCAACCCCATTTCTTAGGCAACGCGGGGAACATGGAGCTGAAAGCCAACATCGTTTGGGTGCTTGCTAGCTGCTGTGTCCATGTTCTCTGTATAGTTCAGAGTGAACTGAAATTATGTTTTATTATATAATTTTTTGTCAAGCAGAAAAGAAATCAGGGTGGTAGCCAAGGCATGTAAGAGTGTAAGCTGTTTGTGATCTATACCTTACTCAGTCCACGTCTGATCTCACAAGGGGTAACTGCTCCTTGTAGAGCGGCTGAAACTGTGCAGAAAGTGCCTGTGTTTTCCAACAGAAGCCTTCAGAGAAAAGGCTCATTCATTATATAATACACATTGTTTATTGAGCTAGCATGAATGGAAGTTGCTCAGCTGTAGCTGTATTATGTGCTTTCTGGCCAAAAAAGTGATGCAGATCCTCTGCTTCTTTGTTAAGGAAATCAGATGCAAAGGTTGTGGTCATCTAACAGCCCAGTGCGGAGGCAGAGGCTAGTGTTTCTCTACTCTACCCTGGAAGACCGAAGTAGGCTCACGTGTGTTTTGGCTGGGAAAACTGGACTCCTTTCGCTCCGTAGGTCCGGCTCATGTAGTCTATTAAAATCAGGATGAAAATGGTTTTCTGAAATCCCCAAAATCATACCGCCAGAATGTTAGCTTTTGAATATAGGGTCCAGCTGGTGACTGAATCTTGTTTTCGCTATGTGCTAGTGGTACTTCTTGATTTTTCATCAATCGTATAGAAAACTTGCAAGGTAAAATGATTTGGGGTGGCTGATGGGACCTGCTGAGGGGAGTCTGAATTTTATGAGTGCAGTACCATACACGCTGCTACATTTGAAACAGGAATGTGTTATATAAGGTTCCCTGGCTAAACCACTCAATAAACAGACTATAACAACAACCACCACAAAGCCCTGTGGTCCACGTCAGCACAGATGTGTGTATCAAACGATGTGCTCTCTATGAAAGATAGAAATCCTCTGATAAGGCATTCCATTTTTCCTTCCTGTCTGTGTGTTAGCTCTGACTCTAACTCTGTTTCTGCAAAGTCTCTCTGCATGTTGCCCAGCGTGCTCGTAAATTATCACACTGCCAGCTGATTGCAAGGGGCTGTAGTTGGAAACACTGGTGGCTCAGATCGAGAAAGTCCACACTTCAAGTGGGGTGGAAGAATGGAAAATGCAACTATAAGAGTTCAGTAAACCAGCTTCCCCAGCAGGGTTCTTTAGGAGACCTGATTCTTTCTCATACCCCTTCTCTACACACTCAGTTACAAAATGTGTGATGCCTGATTGAATTGTAACTTTTATTTGCGACCATCAATTTTAACTCGGGCACTGTATTGCACTTACGTGGATGGAAGTTATTTCAGAATCACCAGTTATTTTAGAAGCTGGCTGGAATGAGTAGAGTTGGCTAGGAACTAATGTATCCAGCACCTTGTTCTCTAGAACTGTGTAGATTTTAGATGCACTGGTTCAGAGGGGAGCCATTATAAGTACGAAAATATTTTTTTTTCCTCCTTTTGGTCCAGGCTCCCAGGACGGCCGAGCTTCCCTGGGGGGTGGGAAGTGCTGAGTGGAGTGCTTTGACTGTGGCGGTAGTTGATGGCGGGTAGTGCTAGGTACTGCAGTGCTGTGTTCCCGGTGACTCAGTGGTGACCAGCAGCCTGAGATCCTCGGGATCTGCAGAGGCCAGGAAGCTGGGCAACCCAAGGAACGAAGAGCGGCGCCCGGCCAGTCCTCACTTGGAAGTAGGGGAGGCTTTCAGTGGGGGTGGGATGGAAAACGTGTCACTGAAATCAGAGGGGAAGGCAGAGGTGTTTGGAGGGGTGAACTGGCTCCGGATGCTCATTTGAGTTTATTTGTTTTTATAAGGAAGAATAATGTGATGTGTTACCCACGATGGTGTGACCAAAGCTTCAAGCCAATGGAGAAGACTAGGCCTAAATAGCTGACCCGATGAAGTGACAGATAAAGCCACACCTGGATTACCACATCCTCAGCAGTCTTTCTCAGTGCTAATGCATTTATGGCTGTAAGTGTGGGGGTTCGCCCAGGCTGGAGCAGAGCTCCTGGAGCAGGGCTGCTGGATAGGTGTGGAGAGGCTTTTCTCAGATGACCAGCTGCAGTCCAAGAATATACAGGCACTAAAAGCTGAGCACGCATTTTCTTGGGGGGGTTGGGGAGTTGTCCGCCTATGTCCTACCGCTCTGGGCTGTTGCAAATGTCTTTGTGGGGTGTGTGTGGGTTTAACATGGGATAAGTGATTGTATTCAGTGTGTTCACACAGTAAGTCTGTAATGAGATCATCTTGCCGAGGGACTGATGAAATTTTATTCTGAATAAGGATAAAGTGTTATTATACGCTGTTAGCACCTCACATCCCCGCAGTAGGAGAGAGATTTGGGTCCCGTTATGCAAGGTTTTCCTTGAGATTCTGGTTCAGGGATAGATATTACCCTTCTAATAGCCCAGCTTTTCACTTGTAACCTCAGCATCTCACCACTGTATGCATAAAGAGAGAGGGGGACAAGAGCCATGTGGGAACACACCTGAGTCTGGGCATTTTAGATTCTTCAGCTTTATGGAGCCTTTTGGGACAAGTCCATTCACTTCTGGTCTGGTTTCTAGGCAAGTAGTCAGTTGTTTGCATTATTCAGAATACAAGGAAGTGCAAACGATAATTCAGTGCCCCCCCAGCAAGGCTCTGCATGGGAATGAGGGATTTCACGCAGAATGTCACATTACTCCTTTTGTTACCTTGACATGTGGGTCACGGAGTGTGTGCTCCTGCATGAGTCCATACCCAGACCAGGCCAGTTACAAGAGGTGGTGCACGCAAACTCGTACTATGTTGTCTTCTGTGTGAGGTTTGCCTCATCCCACCTTCATGGCCTGTGCTGGTCTTAATACAGGTCCAGGTGGCCAAGATGCTTTTCACTGAGGAAGCCTCCAGGAAACACTATGTGTTTTTTTTCTGAAACACAATAGATTTTGATAGATCTGCCCCTTAGTCTACGTGTTTTACAAACAGATTCATGGAAATATGTTGACGTTTGTGAAATCATGAGTAGGTTTCTTTTTTCATTCAGCAGGTTTATTACACAGACCATAGCAGGGATGTTCTTAAGGCGATAAACAGAAGAAGCAGATAAGTAGAAAAAGTTACCTAAAAATCCACCACGAGGTCATCGCCGTTAACATATTGATTTGTATCTTTTCAGACTCTCCCTGCACATCCATGTGAACATGTCAGTCTAACCTGCCACTGTCTGTTGCTCTCTGTGCTGTGAAATCACAGCTGATCAGAGTTAGCACCGTAAAACTAGACTGGGGCTTTGCACAATTTAAAGCTCCTGCACGAACCTTCTGAAATTTGGAGTGATTTAAGCAAAATACAGATTCTCAGAGTATTTTGTGAAGTGAGGCCAGGGCTATTTGCACAGAGAATTAATAGCTGATTTCTCTGACACAGTCGCTTTCATCTTTGATGCTTATGTTCTAAAGTGCTTCGAGGGAGGGACCTGATCTTTCTCAGTGAAATAGAGGATCAGATCATAACTCAAGGCATTGACTAGAGAGGAAAAGTTATTCTTGGAAGTGTTCCCAATCATAGAAAGGAGCCTAATGTATTTACTAATACTGTTAGAAATCTCACTGGTGTAAAAGTTAAAGTGAAGATAAATTTTACAAACTATAATGTGTGTATAATATCTGTATGGTCATCTGAAAGCACATTTTTAAATTTATATGTGTCTTTGCATTATTATAGGGATATGTTAATTATTTAAACTATTTATTTTCTATAAGCTGCACAACTAGTCCATTGGCCTAAATGTCTGTGTACCCATAGTTGTCCATTCACTGTGCATCCTAGTATATTTGTATATAGACATGCTCCATGCTTGGCTAATTGATGGTTATTACTAAGTGGAAGATTTCTGCCATTTCGCTTTTGGAGGAGAAAATTAACTGCGTTTGATGAAAAGGAAGATACCCAAGAGGGCTGAAAGACACACATCCACAAGAGAACAAAGAATTGCTGCTCTCAAAGATATTATACAGTTATTGTAAATATGAAGATCTGTTCTTGTGTTTGCTGGGAAGGAGGACCAACTTCAAACAGAAAGCTTTGTGTGTTTAGAGACCTTTGGAAAAACACTGTAGGGATATTAAGGAGTAGATTCCTTTCGGAGGTCTTTAAAGGTTTGGGAGATCAGAGGAACTTCCGGGGTCAGAAAGTCTTTCTGGTCTGTTTCTAGAGAATGAGACCTGTCCTGTTAAAGATTCCAAGGTCTGTTTGTTGGCTTCACTGGCTGGAGAGGAAAATCAAATGCTACTCATGGTTTGTGTAAGAATTTAAAGAAATCCACTTGTTTGACTCAGCTGAGTGATTCTGTATTTGTTCAGAGTCTCAGGGAATGATGAACAGAAACTTCTGTTCAATCAATTCTTAGCAATAATAGTTTTCTAGAATGTATATTGAAATGATTTCTAGATCATTGGGCTAAAGAAACTCCTTAAATGATCAGAACCATGAATTTCCCTCTCCAGGGCCATCAGTCTTGCTATTTTCTTTGTCATTTCATGTTCCAGTGATAGCGGCATGTGTTAGGATCAATTCCCTACCTTTTCTCTGGGACTTATGCATCATCTTCCCTGCTGGTGTTCTTCTTCCTATTAGATTATGATGAGTCAGTCAGGATTTTAGAATATAGTCCGGTGACTCCGTATGTGCTTAGCGAACACTACATTTTTCTGGGGTTCACGATATTCTGGAGGAAGGTCAGCAATAACTAGGGTTATTTTAGGATAAAGGTGGGTAGGCGTCCTGGACTGTTCCCGTTTTTGTTCTCTCTCTTCTCTCCCCCTCTAGTCCTTGACAGTGATCATCATGTCATGAGCGCAGATATCCCCGAAGTTGAGTTAAACATTATACCAAGAAAGTGCTGTAGATGTAGACTCTGCGGCTGATCTAAATCAGGCTGATTTTCTTGCCTTTTTACTGTGCTTGCATCAGGCCTCGTTGACTTCAAAAACAGCTTTAACCCGCTCCCCTGCTAAGGACATCAGCATGTGATCTTACTTGAGACAGAGCCCCAGAGGGCACTGCTTAGTGTGTAAACTCGAGGGAGTTTGCAGTTCATAGAACATCATGGCAAGCAGGTTGGGAGTTGTAGATTTTCGTGCCCTGAGCTTTGAACTTTTTAAGATTTTGAGCGTGTGAATCTAAGATAAAACTGTGCAGCCATTTTTACGGTACTTCTGGGTGTGCCAAAAGGGAGGTGGCTCAGACAGCTCACATGAGAGCTTGTAAGATCTAAGTAGATCATTACTTGGTCTCGCTCTACGTTTGTGTATCTTTTTATAACATAAATGTATAGTTTTAACAGCAAATATTTTTCTCTCGTCTTAAATGGTGCCACTATGTCAGTACTTCCTACCCACTTCTGTGTTTTTTCTCTGTTAGCAAATTTATTGAGAAGTTTGGTGAGTTTAAAAGGGTTGTGGTTAAAATTGTTCCTCAATCTTTTTTGAAACTACATTTTGTACTTTGTATTATGAAACGATAATGTATGTAGTAACGCTGGGATTAAAAGCAGAAACTCCATGTAAGATTTCTGGGGATTACGTCCTGGCTCCCCACTTCCCAGTTTTTGTGGCCTTCGGTACATTTCTGAGACTTTCTGTGCCTCAGTCTCCACATTACTGAAGTGTTACTAATAATGAAACCTACATCTTGGGTGGTTTTGAAGATTAAATAAGGTAATATGTATAAAGCCTGTAAAATGTGTTTTCTGCTGTTATTATTATACATACCATGAATATACTTAGGCTTTTTGGCATGCTCCTTTCTCCGCAGGTCTGATATTCCCATCAAATCCTTTGGTTTATTTTCAGAGTAGTTGCATGGTTTTGACAGTGCTTTCCAAAAATATGATAGTGGTTGTCAAGTGAAAGAATGTACTGATGTCCTAAGGCCTTCTGATTAGTTTGTTGTATTTTGTTTCGGAGAAAGAGGTGGTAGAATCTAATTGAAAGAGCACTAGGTGTTGGAAGTCTAGGTCTTGCCACTTATTAGTAGTGATCTTGGTCAAGTCATTTGATCTCTCCAATTCTCAATTTTCCTCCTATAAAATAAAATTTAAAAAAACACTTGGTTAGATGATTTCTAAGGTTTCTCTACATCTAAAATTCTGTGCTGTTTGTCGATAAGCAATTTCTTCATTTTGGATACAAATGCCACCACATGCCATTTGCTTTTTAAAATGATCAATTACTGTGGTGTTTTGTGCATACTGAGTAAGGTCTCCGTATTTGGTCCCTAAGTGAATGTTTGGCCTTTTCAGAATCTTTGCGTGAGGAAAGTGTGTGCACATCTTTGAGAGGACTAGATTTTTTTTTTAAGATTTTATTTATTTGACAGAGAGAGCACAAGCAGGGAGAGCGGTGGGCAGAGGGAGAAGCAGGCTCCTCACTGAGCAGGAAGTCTGATGTCAGACTCGATTCCAGGACCCTGAGATCATGACCTGAGCCGAAGGCATATTTAACTGACTGAGCCACCCAAGCACCCCAGGACTAGATTTTTTAAAAAGGGGATGTTTTATTTAAGAATTTTGACTCTAAAGCCAAAAGGATGCTTTGTCTATTGACCATTTGCTTGCCAATACCCACAGTGTGCTTCCAGCCCATAGTGATTTGAGCTAGAAATATTTGAGTCTCATCTCTAAGGAAAAAAAAAAAAATCAAAAGCAAATGCTTTCTGAGAAGTAAGCTTCTCCTAACCCTTATTGATAAGCGAGGAGAGGTATTTCTGCTTTAAGTGATCTCTATCTTTCCTTCTTGGCTAAGTTGTCTTAGCTATCACAAAGAGACTGTTGACAAGAAAAAAGTTTAAATAATTGTTTTATGATTGTTATGTTGCTTAATCATCAAGCATATTTATTGTTTGGTATTTTCTTTATAAAATTTTCTTCAGCTCATTATTATCCTTTGGGGTGTGCTAAAAGCAGTAATCAATCAATTAGAAAATCACAGGAATATAATAAATTCTAGAAAGCATTCATTATTTTTTAAAAAGTCATTCATTACTTTTAAAAGGAGTCACTGTGCCTGATCTGTTTAATTTTGTTCTATGATAAAATGAAAGGCCAGAGGATAGAAGAAAAGTAGCAATCCTTACTGCAGTTCAACCTCTCAAATATTCCCTTAAATATTATTTGAATGAAATAAGAGTTTGAAGCAACTATCTATCATGAAGGTAGAAAAATGTGGTGAGTATCATGCTAAAATATTTGATAACTTAATATCATTTCATTTTAATTGGTGTCCCAGAGATTATGTCTTGGGCTTACTTGATCCAATGGCTCTATTGATCTAAGGGACAGAATTAAGAATTTATTTATCATGGGCACCTGGGTGGCTCAGTGGGTTAAGCCTCTGCCTCTGGCTCAGGTCATGATCTCAGGATCCTGGGATCAAGGCCCGCATCAGGCTCTCTGCTCAGCAGGGAGCCTGCTTCCTCTTCTCTCTGCCTACCTGTGATCTTTCTATGTCAAATAAATAAATAAAATCTTTAAAAAAAAAGAATTTATTTATCAGACTTTCAAATTATCTCACTTTTTAAAAAATATTTTATTTTATTTATTTCTTTGGAGGGGGCAAGAGTGGGTAGGAGGGGGAGGGGAAGAAAATGAAGAGGGACAAGCAGACTCTGTGCTGAGCATAGAGCCAAATACAGGGCTCAATCTCATGACCCTTGAGATCATGACCTGATCCAAAATCCAGAGTTGGACGCTTAACTGACTGAGCCCCCCAGGCGTCCCTAAGTCATCTCACATTTGATCATATTGTTAATACTTAGAATGTAGGAATGGAATTAAGGTAAATTTGATAAGGTAGGGAGGCAGAGAACATGTCTTAGTTGTCATGCTGCACTTTTGTGAAGTGCCAGGCTACTGCAGAGTAGAGCAAGGAGTAAAACCAAACAGATCAAAAAGGGCTAGGTAGATAATTAATTTTAAAAACAAAAAGACCAGGGTGCCTGGGTGGCTTAGTCATTAGGCATTGGCCTTCGGCTCAGGTCATGATCCCAGAGTCCCCAGGTCAAGCCCCGCATCAGGCTCCCTGCTCTGCGGGAAGCCTGCTTTTTCCCCTCTCCCGCTCCCCCTGCTTGTGTTCCCTCTTTAGCTGTGTCTCTCTCTGTCAAATAAATAAAATCTTTAAAAACAAACAAACCAGTCAGTGGGTATCCATTCAGACTTCTTCTTCTATACATTGACAAACATGGATATTTAGAAAAACATCGTTACGCATGCACATATCCTATTTGTACTTTTAAAAAGTGTGAATAAGAATATAATAAATATTGTCTTGTGACTTTTTTTTCTTCACGAAGGGATGCACCATGGACGTTTTTTCCATATCAATTTATTCTTTTTCACAAACTGTGAGTGACATAATAACTGTATGGTGTAGATTTGCCATAACGAATTTAGCCCACTGATAGATTTAGAATATGTCCTGTTTTTCAATATTGTAGATATATGCTACAGCCAACATTCTTATATAGGAATCTTTGTGTACACATGAACTATGGGACATTTCTCCAGAATTGCCTTCTGGAAGTGGAATTGCTGAGCACATTTTAAGGTTTATATCTATATATGGTTTGGTGTGTATTGTGAAATATTTTACATTAAAATAAACATCCTTTTGTGATTGAGACTAAAGAAAACTAGCTCAAAATGAAATATAAGACTCTGAGGAAGTTTTTTGGTTGTGGGAAGCAGCTTTAGGCTATGGCTTCCAGGTTTCATAAGAACTTTTTCTACTCTCTGTTGTAAGAACTGGGTTTTTGAAAACCCACAAAACTTGTGAAGTCCATCCCTCTTTATTTTATAAATGAAAAAACTGAGGCCCAAAGAGGTTAGGCAACTTGTGCAGAATGACCCAGACAACTTAGGTGGAACTGGACCTCGAACCCTTCTCAAGTCTCTAACCAGAGCCCTGTTCTTTTTACGATGCCAAATGCAAGAGTTTATAATCTATAAAACCTGGAATAACCCACTAAAGACTGGTAGGGTTGTATTATTTGCATGGTGCTTGCTTGACAGCTCACAAAGCAGTTGGGAGTTGGGAGAATTTCCAAAACAGAGAGCAGATTGCTCTCTGGCCCCAGTGGTGAGACCTTTATCTACTTGGAATCCAGATTAGAGTCCCAGTTTCTTTCAAGGTTTCTTGTTTGATATTGCTTTCTGATATGGTTCAAAGTCCCCAGTTTGATGGATTGAAATGAGAACACATCCATAAAACTTAAACGAACATAAAAAGCTCAGTGCTAGAGAATATCAGAAAGAGGTTTTGTGTTTTAGGGAAATGTTAGAATTCTGATTATTTGTATGCAGGTCTGGATGGCAGGTGCACATGGATGCTACATTTGGCCTTAACCAAGGGTACTGAAGTTCCATTTTTTTTTGTTTTTCTCATTTTCAGTTCATCTCCATGAGCTAATTCAGGGAAACATTTGTATGATTTAGTAGTGATATTTTTAAAAGTAAAAGGGATAGCAATATTTGTAAAAGGTCAGAAGAATAAGTTCTGAGTGGGGTTCCATCAGAATCAATCAGAATCCCTACAAAAACCAGGATCCTCAAATTAGGATAACTTGAGAGGTTTAATAAATCACAGAGGTGTAGGTGGGGAAGAAGGAAGCCACAGGGGATACCACAGGACTCCCAGAGCTGGTAACTGCAGAGCTGTTACCACCTTGAGACCCAACAGGACCAGGAAAGGGCAAAAGCATGGTTATGGGAACCTGGGAGGGCTGAGTTCTGTCAAGAAGGCTACCTTGAGATGGATGCCGTCTTCCTTGGGGAGGCATATAAGCTGCCCACAGGCATCCCATGGGGAGGAAGCCAGGGGATGTATGCTCCAGTCCCATTCTTTTCCCTTACTCCCATCTATTCTAGGGTTCTGATTGGCTAAACACAACACAAGCAGAAGCCAAAGGGCAGAGCTTATAGGTCAGCAACATAGTGCAAAAGCAAAGTGGGGGCTGGGTTCGGTGTAGGCTGATCTGGAGAAGTAAATGGAGGTTGGTTTCATCCACATCACTGATGGGCCCTATCTGACTTAGGAGATGAAATCATGTGATTTGAAGGCATTCCTAAAGCACACTTCTGAACATGTTAGTGAACTTCTAAAGGAGCTGCTGTTGATCATTTTCCATTGGAGGTGTGTGTTGGCTTTCATATGCCACTAGTTCCACTACAAATGGTGACCTGGATTTTAATGCCTGTATTTTTTTAAATTTAAGTATTTTAAAGATTATTTATTCCTTTATTTTAGAGACACAGAGAGAGAGAGAGAGCAGGGAGAAAAGCAGAGGGAGAGGGACGAGCAGACTCTGTGCTGAGTGCAGAGCCTGATGTGGGGCTGAATCCCATGACCCCAAAATCGTGACCTGAGCCAAAATCAAGAGTTGGCTGCTCAACCAGCTGAGCTACCCAGGCACCCCTGTACTGTTTTTTAAAATTATTTTTAAGATTTGGAGTACCTCGACAAGGTCTAGAAATGGGATAAAGTAAAATGTTTAAATGTTAGTGTTATGGAGAAAGCCTGTGAAACTAAGCTATGTGGGCTTCCATGATTGCCTTCAAATATACAAAGGTCTCTGCTGATACTCAGCAGATACAGACCATGTATCAGACCAGCCTGTGGCTCAGCTGTGCTTCACTGTCATGACCAGACTAAAAGAATTCTTAGATTTTTCTCCTAAAGTCATGTAGTGATACTCACCACAGAAAACAGTGGGAGGACTGGTGGGAGTAAGGATTAATGTCATGAGATTTTACAGTTCTGACAGCAGCCTCTTTATTAAAAGATGTATGGCCTAAGTGTGGGGCAGGAAAGTCAAGAGGAGTGTTTTCTTTACCGGGTTGGAAGCAGAACTTGTTTTGGAAGGTAGATGAAGCCCTTGAAAAATATTAGCTTGGAGGTCAGACCTTGCCATTTTTAGTACAGCTAAGCAGACCTTTGGTGTCACTATTAAAAAGTCAATGTTGACTGGTTGCTGTTTATACCATGTGTAAAATTTGTAAGAATCTATTGAACTGTATACATATGATACGTGCAAGTTCCTGTATGTGTGTCATATAATTAAGTTAGAAATTTGGGGAGTCTCTTTTGGGAAAACAAATGTTGCTAATGGGATTAGGAAGGAAATAATAAAGGTTCTTGCTTCTAATGGTTAGGACTTATGAAGTGTAGAAGGGAGTAGATTCATACTCCATGTGCTAGAGTCCTGAGTTTAGAAAGAGCACTAATTCTTGACCAGCAGGCTAAGGATGGGACATGTGAGTCATCCCTGGGAGGTGGGAAAACCATATCCTTCCAGTGCCTGGAGCTGAAGGCTCTCTCATGGGTTGATGTTCATCTTGGCCTTTTGCCTCATGCCTTCTCTGGGACAGGTCACTATAGTGGTGCTTACACACCTCCATGTAGCAGATGCCTGACTTCTCTGATAACCATGATTTTTAAGGTAAGGAGAACTCTGGGAAATAGACTTTCTCCCTGCGTCTCTACAGGGTCAGAGCCAAGCTGTTCTCAGGGGTGAGAGCTGGTCCTTCTGCTTGCGGAGCCATGCCAGGGCCTCAGCAGAGAGCCGATTCTGGTGACGGAATAAAATGATGATTGCCAGGAGTCTCGGTTGAGGTTTATTGAAATAAGGTCCTAAAGTTCGGATGCTCCTAAAGGACTGTGTTTTTGGTATGTGGATGTACACACTCTGTGGAGAAGTACTGATTAAGTCTCTAATATGTAAGGAGCTAGATTAAAGCCAAGCTAGCATACATATTAGATGAATACCGCTTGAATGTTTTCATTTTCAAAATCCACCTGCTTATAAAACAACACGTTATTTTTAGAGATTGGTTTCTTATATTATTTTTATAGCTCTAATTCTAAATTATTATTAGCATGGAGTGCAGTCTTGCAAGAAGGCCAAGGTGGGGTTATAATTGAAGTACACTATTACCATTTGTTGTTATAGATGCCTTCATTGGCGATGGTATTTGAATGGTGTGTGTGTGTGTGAGAGAGAGAGAGAGAGAGAGAGAATGAGAGAGGAACTCCTCGGATCAAAGCTATAATATAAAGAACTATGCAAGATACAACTCTGAGGAATTTATTAGGATCAAATAGTATGTTGATAATAGGTATTGTTTTTTATTTTGTTTTAAAGATTTTATTTATTTGACAGGAGAAACACAGCTAGAGAGGAAACACAAGCAGGGGGAGTGAGAGAGGGAGAAGCAGGCCTCCTGCAGAGCAAAGAGCCTGGTGTAGGGCAGGATCCCGGGACTCCAGGATCATGACCTGAGCTGAAGGCAGACGCCCATTAACTGAGCCACCCAAGCACCCCAATATGTATTGTTTTGCCCTGGTTTTGAAATATGCACTGATATACAGATAACTAATAAGAGGTTATTCATGCTACATTCCAAACAGTATAAATTATCCAAAAAAAAAGAAAATTAAAAGAAAGAAAAATAGAGGAGAATGTAAATAAGGTAGAAAAAGGACAAGGCAATGCATAACCTAGATTCTGTGAAAGTTTTGATTCATATCCCTTTTAAGTAAAATATGTTCTGGCTGTAAGATGTGCAACTAGTTGTTAGATTTTTCATTTGAGTGTTGCATTTACATAGAGAAGCTGGCTTTCAAATGCCAGCCAGCAGCCAACTCAAATACTGAAGATTTGTCTAACTCACTGACTAGTTTAGTAAGAAGATATCTTGAGGACGTTGAGGGGGAGGGCACACATCCCATACCTTGTTCTGGAAACTCAGCCAGAATTCTCTCAGTTGTGATTTATCCGATTCTTAGAATATTTGAGTTTTCAGTTGCGAATTTAGGGTTTGCAAAGATGCTGTGAGCATAAAACTTCCCTTCTGCATACTTAATGGAAAATGGATACTTTCAAAGCTCCAGAATGACTTCCTGGAGAAAACTGGGGTATTCAGTAGACTTTGTCTATAAACTATGAGCATTTCTGGGAAGCGTAAAAAGTGCCCATTATCCCATTAGCATTTATGGAGAAATGTTTATTGAAACATTTCAATGTTTATTGAAACAATTTTCTGGTTGGATCTTCCTCTGAGTCCTGAGTCTCCAAGGAATTTTTGGACCTTTCTGCCATACTGAGAAAGATCGGACACTGATAGGTTTTCCTCCTCATTGTATCTACTTTTCAGTTTCAAGGAGACCTCGTGTGTGTGTGTGTGTGTGTGTGTGTGTGTGTATCACACATAGTATTAGTGTTTTGCAGAGCACAGTATGGGGGAAATTATTTGCAGTAGGTAATTAGGAGCTGTTGAAAGATTTTTAAGCTGGAAAGGTGTCATCAGATATGCACCGGTCACAGTGGAAGATGGATTTGAGGAGGGAGAATTCAGGCAGGGAGTCCAATTAGAAAGCTGTTGAAATAGTGCAGGTATGAGGTGGCGTAGACCTCAAGTAGGGCAGTAGCAGTGGGAATAGAGAGGAGGAGGTGAACTGAGAAATATTTAAGTCATCAATGCAGCAGGTTTCATGACTAATTAGCTTAGGAAGGGAAGGGAGTCTGGAACGAACCCCTCCACTTCTGGCTGGGGTGGCTGACAGGATGATGGTACCGCTGAGATCGGCGAACTAGGCCATTTTGCCCTTTTGAACTGACCCAGGGGAGCTCAGGTTAGAAGCAGGGTCCGGGTTCTGAAGTTTTCAATCCTTCAGCTGTTGATCTTGATTCCTGGCTAGGAAAACCGCTGACTTCCTCCCAAGGTCATGAAATCATTTTGTTCTAGACAGCCAGGACCCACAGTGACTAGGAACTAGCTATAGAATAATTTTGTTCTAACTGTATGCATTCTGGCCCCCGTATACCCATCTTTCTGTACCCTACCACGCATATCTGAAAACCATAGAGGAAACATGCTATCTGTCTTGAGGAATTTGCAGCAAAGAATCTTTTTTTTTTTTTTTTTTAAAGATTTTACTTATCGAGAGAGAGAGAGAGAGAGAGAGAGAGAGAGAGAGAGAGAGAGAGCATGAAGGGAGGGAGGGTCAGAGGGAGAAGCAGACTCCCTGCTGAGCAGGGAGCCTGACACAAGACTGATCCTGGAGCTCCAGAACCATGACCTGAGCCGAAGGCAGTTGCTTAAACAACTGAGCCACCCAGGCGCCCCAGCAGCAAAGAATCTTCAAATTGATTTTTAATCATCCTTTTTCTCAGTAAATGAGTATTATTCCAAGTGAAAACTAGATTATAAAAAAGGGTATTTGAGATATTGCTTATATCATAGCCAGAAAAAAAGAACTATTAAAAAAATCTTATCTGTTTCTTTTTCTATTAAGGAGTAGAAGGTCATATTATTTTTCCAGAGTGTCTCTCTCTTGTAATTTTGGTAGATGAATCTCTAACCATTAATTTGATATGCCCATTGATATATGTGAAAAAAATGATCCCCTAGACAAAAAAGTTTGGTAATAACCACATTCTGTGTCCCTTTCTCAAAGATTCCCAGCACGCAATAGGGCCCTAAAGTCTCTTAGCATATCGTAACAAATAAGCCAATTAAGTTTTTTTAATAAAGATTTTTATTTATTTGACAGAGTGATCACAGGTAGGCAGAGGGGCAGGCAGAGAGAGAGAGGAGGAATCAGGCTCCCTGCTGAGCAGAGAGCCAATGAGGGCCTTGAGATCATGACATGAGCTGAAAGCAGAGGCTTAACCCACTGAGCCACCCAGGTTCCCCCAATTAATTTTTGTTTAACTCAAAAGTATTGCAAACTTATTTGACCTCAGAACCCGTTTCCCACCCTCTTGAGGAATACCTATTAACTACTTGAAGAACTAGCATGCTGCAGAATCCAGTGGAGGAAATGATGTTTGAGTAATTTACATCAGCCTTATTTGCTGGAAGCATTCTCAGTCTTTTTTTGTTTGTTTGTTTGTTAAAGATTTTATTTATTTATTTGACAGAGAGAGAGATCACAAGTAGGCAGAGAGGCAGGCAGAGAGAGAGGAGGAAGCAGGCTCCCTGCTGAGCAGAGAGCCCGATGTGGGCCTTGATCCCAGGATCCTGAGCTCATGACCTGAGCCAGAGGCAGAGGCTTAACCCTCTGAGCTACCCAGGCACCCAACATTCTCAGTCTTAAATTGGGTGGATTTTGTTGGCTGGAATGGAGTTTACGTTGGAAGAATATGTTTTTCCAGTGTCTTCATCTCAGAGACTTTGATTCAGTTAGTTTGGGATGCGGGTTAGGCTTTGCACTGTTGCTCTACCCTTGCAAGATGGTTTCCCTGTAGGTCTTTCAGCAGTTTGGTGACAGTACACAGCACTTACAGTGTCCCTTTTCTTTTAGGGACCATTTATTTGTCCTATTGCCTTCTGGAGTGACAAGCACTTTGAAGTAGGAATGCCTTTCTTACTCAACTCCCTGCCCTTGCATAGCTTTACATACCATGTGTACGTTTCCCTAGAGAGGTACTCAGTAAATGGTTGCTGGAATGAACTGAAATTTGATAAACTTAATTCCTCCAGAAATTGAGAGAGACCCAGGGAATGGTCAAAAATTATTGAATGTGATATATTTGTCAGGGATTCTCAAGACATATGTGTAAATAGACCTCTCTCTCTTTCTCTCTCTCTCTCTTTCTCTCTCTCTCTCTCTCTCTCTCTCTCTATATATATATATATATATAGTAGTTATATATATCCATGACCAGCATACTATTATTTCTTCTTTGAAAAATCAAAGTAAAATTTTAAAATGGATGCTAGCAGACTTAGGAAATCAAAAGGCCTTTATATTTAAAAGAGCTGCAGTGTGATAAGGGAAACTCAGTCTTCTCTCCTGCTATTTCCGGCAGGGCTATGCTGATTGTAAACACACTGGTAACGCTACACTCCCTTCCCACCCTAGATTCCCTTCATCTTCTCCTCTAGAGTTCATCTTTTTTAACAGTTTGCTTTTATTAAATAACAGCTTTATTCCCTCTGATCCAGCAATTGCACTATTACGTATTTACCCAAAGGACACAAAAATACAGATCCACAGGGCCACATGTACCCCAATGTTTATAGCATTATCTATAATAGCCAAACTATGGAAAGAGCCCAAGTGCCCATCAACAGATGAATGGATAAACAAGATGCAGTGTGTGTATCATATATATATATATTATACATATACATATATTGGACTATTACTCAGCCATCAAAATTGCAATGATGTGGATGGAGATAGAGTATATTATGCTAAATGAAGTAGGTCAGAGAAAGACAGATACTATACGATCTCACTCATATGTGGAATTTAAGAAGGAAAACAGGTAAACATATGGGAAAGAGGGGAAAGAAGAGAGAGGGAAACAAACTATAAGAGACTCTTAATGATAGAAAACAAACTAAGGGTTGATGGAGGGAGTTGGGGACAGGTAATGGGTTGGATGGGTGATGGGCATTAAAGAGGACACATGGGGTATGGTATGTAAGTGATGAATCACTGAATTCTACTCCTGGAACCAATATTGTACTGTTTGTTAACTAAGTAAAATTTAAATTAAGAAGATAAATAACAGCCTTATTGAGCTATAATTTACTTACCATACAATTCACCCATTTAGAATGTACAATTCAGTGGTTTTAGTATTTGCAGAATTGTGTAACCATCACCACAGTCAATTTCAGAACATTTTAATCACACCAGAGAGAAATTGCATGCACATTAGCAGTCATTCCCATTTCCCGCCAACTTTCCCAGCCCGGGGCTGTCTCTGTGGATTGGCCTGTTCTGGATATTTTGTACCTGTGGAATCCGTCATACAGTATGTGGCCTTTTATGACTGGCTCCTTTTGCTTAACATAGTACTCTCAGGCTTATGTTATAGCATATATCAGCATTTCATTTGTTTTTATTGCCACATAATATTCTGTTGCATGGATAGAACACATTTTATTTATCTATCTGTTGATGGAAATTTGGGTTCTCACTTTATGGAGGTTATGAATAATGTTGCTACAAACATTGGTGACAAGTATGTATATATGGAACTTAACAGTTTCTTGACCACTTTAAAATGTCAGCCATTTTTAATCATTTGAGATATACTGAAGATACACAGAAGAATCAAGGTATTATAGAATCCTACTCCCTTGACCTATATGGCCATATCTCAGCCATTTCCATGTAACCTTGCTCTAGTCAGTGTGATTCCCTAAGAGTTGTCTGAGTTATCGGTGCTCACTCCCAAGTACAAGAACTGTGGACACCATCCCCTCCTTTTGGAGAGCTCTTCTCTGCCTCCCCCTTTACAGCTTTAGTACTGTACAAGGTCCAACTCTGATTCTACTTTGTGAGGCTGTTCCCAGCATTTCCAAATCTTCTGAATTCACATAGTAACATCTAGCCAGCTCACTGAGCATTAACCCCCATCACCTCACATGGCTGGGTCACTATTCCATGTGTCCATGCTTATTGCTACACATATAAAGTGTTCGAAGGCTAGGACCAAGTCCCTTCATTCTTTTGTGCCTTCCTTACTTCAACCCCACCGACACCAAGGGTAAGAGAGAAAGTGATACTGAATCAAGTGGATGGGTGCTATAGCCCAAAGCCTCCATGACATTGATGTCCTCAGTGCCTAGTAAAATAGGACTGGATTGCACCAACCAGTGAGGAAATGACGAGAGTCATCAATTAAACCAGGTGCAGCTCTGAAATAGTGAGGGGCTCATTTTAAGAGCTGCTGACTTGTCACAGAAAATGCTGAAAGGCATTCTGTGTAGAAATAATCCTGTCTGAACATCATATATTCTCTTCATTTCTTCTTACTTGTTCTCATTTGCAAGGACATGTTCAGGGACATTGCCTTGAAAATAAGATCCTTGCAACTTCCTCTCTTTTCTTTCCAAGCTCAGATCGTAATTTAGCAATTCTATCATTATCAGAGCCATTATGTCTGTGATGGTCAAATCCGAACTTTCTATGACTTCACAAATGAGGTCAGTTGAGTGAGCCCCGCATAAATGGACCTTATGTTAATCTATAAATCCAAATGAAAACAAAACAAAACGAAATTACAGGAAATCCGACAGAAAGGTAGAATAATTTGAAACAGAACAAAGACATTTTAGTTTTTCCTGCACTTGGCAATGAAAATTTCAACCATTTTCCTATAAAACCTACTCTTCAGGTATTTCTCTATAGATGAGTCTAGTAAACAAATCATCCCAGTTCTTTTTTAATGAGTTGATTATGAAAAGGTCCATGGAAATAATTCTGCCCAAATAAAATTACTGTATCAGTTCATAGCCTTATTTTTTTATTTTTATTTATTTATTTATTTTTAAGATTTTATTTATTTATTTGACAGAGAGAAACACAGCTAGGGAGGGAACACAAGCAGGGGGAGTGAGAGAGGGAGAAGCTGGCTTCCTGTAGAGCAGGAATCCCGATGTGGGACTTGATCCCAGATCTCCAGGATCATGACCTGAGCCGAAAGCAGTCGCTTAATGAACTGAGCCACCCAGGTGCCTCTTATTTTTTATTTTTTATGTGACATCAGAAAGAACTCTGGGGACTGGGGTAGCAGCTGTTGGTCATTGCTACCCTGGGCCGTCCTGATTTAGGTGAAACAATGGTAGATGCCTTCAGCAGTCCTTGGATCCTCAGGCTCATTCATGTAAAGACAAGGGTCATCAGGCGACAGACTACCTTATGTTCTTACTGTACAAAATTAAGGCATCAGCTTAATCTTAGAGCCATCTATTGGTGTCCTTTGTGCAGGGCCAGTAAGTAAATCAAAGTGTTACTGAAGAACTGTTCTGAGCACCTAAACACAGAGGTAGTACCCGTGGTATGTCTGACCCCGTACTAGAGTAGTGCCTCTTGTAAGAGGAATAGAAATAGATGTGCCCAGTATGAAAGTGCTTAGTTAAGTCAGGAAGACCAGATTTATGTATATGAAACAACCAGGAGGGACCAGAAAATAATGGGTCAGACTTTATTTTAGCAAAAATATTTTTTTTGCAAAAAAAAAAATTATTTTCATCATAGTTCTTGCCATTTACAAACTGTTGGGATTTGGACAAATTGTTTACTTCCCTGAGTCAATCTCCTTATCAGTATGATGAGGATGATAATATCCTTACATGGCTATTGTGGTGATGAAATCAATTAGGAGAACATATGTAAAAAGCTAAATAAAGTTCCTTGACGGAGTAGCTTAATGAAATTTAGATATTATTATTATGAATTAGAAGATCGCTTAGGAAGACTGAAATCAGCTTTGGTACAGTTTAAATGCAGGCACAAAAGGAACTGGGGCTTGTAGAAGGGCTTTGGAGGCAGGGGACTCATCTGTATGATTTCATAAAGGTAGTACTATTTAAGTAGACCACTGTAACCATGGTAAAAGTTACCATGTGTTGTGGGCCAGCATTGTTCTAAGTGCTCTACATGGATTCCTTCCACTAATTTTCACAACTACCTTATGATGCAGATACTTTTACCATTCGTTTTCTAGGCATAGAAAATGGTATGTGATTTATCCAAGGTCACGTAAACGGTAGAGCCAGGATTTGAATCCAAGTGTCTGACTCAGAGCCTCCTTCCGAAACAGGGAAGTAAGGCGTTAGGATGGCTAGGTGGGTGTTTGGGGTTGGGGGGGGGGCATGCAAAGAAACAGGACAATAGGAGAATAAGCAAAGCACTGGCAGACCAATAAGGAGGGAGACCTGCTGGTGATTGCGCATGACCTTGGGACCCAAGCATCCAGACTGTAGGCAGAAAGGAGGTGGAGCCTCTCAAGTGGGGAGCTTCCTTTGCACCTGGAGGAGTCCTGGCAACTTGGTGGTCTCACACTGCTGCATCTCTTCCCTGTTGGAGTTCCTAGAGATGATGCCTCGGCCTCTTAATGTACATTTCCAGGGCATGAATATTTCATCTCAGCTTAGACATCTCTTAATTTTCTTAAGTTTAGGGCAAAAATTGCATGCTAGTACCCTGTGTAATATGCAGTTTCTTCTCTAAACATACCCTGTCCTCTCTTCCCCATGAGCCATGCACTCACTCATCCATGGACGCGTTCAGCCAGGTCTGCATACTTGAAGACTGCCTGCAAAATGCTGAGCAAAGCCAGAAGCCGTTCTTCATCCTTCTCACACAATTCCCTGAAATTTACCCTCTATTCCTAGGAATATAAATGTTTCAAATGTTTTTGAGAGCAGTGCCAGAATGTGAATCAACTATATCACTGAACATGCTGTTAGCGCTGCTGACACCCACCCTCCCCATAGCAATCCTTTTCTCAATGAAGACATCAGGGCATTGATTTGCATTCTGGTGCACATTCCTATCTCCTTTGGGGGCAGCCTTTAAGTCCTGCGCTAGCTGCTTTGGAGGTCCTTTTTTGGGGAGCAAATTATTAGTCAGTTTTAATATACCTCGTACTTAGTTATACTTTCTTTGGGCTTTCTTTTTAAGTGTCTGGGAAACAGGATCCATTTTGCCATCCTCCCTGGAGATCACCTGTCTATAGAAGTGGGGTGTGGTAAGGGGACAGGAGCAAGAGGAAGCTCCCAGACAAGGAAGGTCTTTGCTATTTTCCAGCGTATGCTTGCCCTCATCTGTGTTATATACTTAGGGCTATAAAAGGGTCTGTATTTTATAGAAACAATGACCCCCAGAACCCTATTTCTAGCGTCCTCTTCCAAAGAATGGTCACTTTCCATTGAAGGCTTAGTACAGTCCATGGGTTATTTGAGGGCTGATCTGTATGTTGTTATTGGCACAGCACACAGAGGGGGCATAGCTGGTGTCCATTCTGATTGGATTGCTTATTTCAGCACTTACTCTCATTAGGTTGGCTTCGTATCATACCAGTCATCAAACAATTTGAATATCTCCCTGCACTTCCTGAATATGTCACATAACATCCATCATTTAGTTCTCCTAAGAGCAGGTGAGATAGGTTTTATCTTCCCTATTTTATAGATGAAGAAACTGAGGCACAGAGAGAGTTAATAACTTCTGGCAGTCACACAGTTAGTCTATGGCAGTATCCATGTCCATAGCCAGAGCCTCTGGGCCTTCCTAGTGTGTAGTGCTATTTTCCAAGCTCTAGAAAGTCCTTTTCCAGTTCTCAGTGAGCCTAAGTAATGTTGTGCTGCTTCCTTTACTAGACGAGGTGTCTCAGAATGCCTCCTTCTCGAAGATGGGAGGAGGGAGCTTAATCAGCTTCCTTGTGATCAGCACCCCAGCTTCCTCATTAGTTCTTTCTCGTAGGAAGAAACAGAGGCACAGCCACAGCAGAAGCCAAAGTGTAGTCCACAAGCATCTCTTGAGCCACTTTCACTGAAGCCTATGGCACGTGCTTCTGCAATGGGACCTTAGCTTTCTTCCCATGCATGGACTTCATCTTGTTGTTCTGATCTGTGAGACACATTGCATTCTCCTCAACTATCAGATTCCACCATTTGAAGGAGCAAACTGGAACCTGTGACCGCTGACCTCCCTAGTTCTGCCAGCCGCTTTAAACTCTCAGTGTCCTTAAGGGAAATTGAAAAATGTCTTCCCCTGCCCTGGGTGTCAACTCTGGAGACACTGCTCTGGCCCACTCCAGCCTGAAACACTTCAGTCATCAGGAGACTGATTAGAGGGGAAGAGGGCTGGAAGAGGAGGGAGAGTGAAATTGGGGCATTGGGTTTAAGAACAATTGTTAAAAATTGAAGTGAAATTCACATACCATAAAATTTACCATTTTAAGGTGAACCACTCAGTGGCTTGTAGTACATTCATACTGTCATGTGACCACCCCATATGTCTACTTGCAAAGCGTTTTTATCACTCCAGAGAAAACCTAGTATCCACCAAGTAATTACTCCCCACTCCTCCTCCGTCTTTCCACTCTGAGCATCCAGTCTTTCTTTTTCTGTGGACTGACTCCTTGGGATATTTCATACACATGGAGCCATACAATATGTGACCCTTTGGGTCTGGCCTTTTTCACTTCAGCATAATATTTTTGAGATCCATCCACATTGTATCAGTACTTTGTTTTTATGGCTAAGTAGTATTCCATCATACAGATATACCATGTTCATCTGTTGATGGACAGTTGGGCTATTTCCACCTTGTGCTGCGAGAAACATTTTCATGTAAGTATTTGTTTGAATACCTGTTTTCAGTTCTTTGAGGGTTTAGATCCAGAATTGGAATTGCTGGGTCAGAGGGTAATTCTGTGTTTAGCTTTTGGGGAACTGCCAGACTGTCTTCCACAGGGTCATTAGCTTTCATAAGAACTTTAGGGGGCAAACATCATGAAGACAGAAAAGGACACTGGACTCTGTCACTACAGAAAGTCTATGCATCTTAAAATGCATCTTGAAAATCTTAAAATAAGGCTAAAAACACACAGTAGGATGTCTTCTAGAGATCAGTATTGAACAATTAAAAATATAACTGTATACCCGTGGGCATAGAGAATTTCTTACATCCCCCAGTCCATCTCCCACTGGAATTACTGAGATGACCTCTTCACTGGTTGCTCTCCCTCTGCTCTTGACCATTTCCTGTTCTTCCCTTGGAATGGTTTGCTCTGAGAAATATCTGTTAAAATGCAAACCTCATTTATTACTTGCCTGGTTAAAATCCATAAATGGTTCACCGTGGCTTTCAGAATACCTTGCAGATTTCCTTCTTTGGCACCTCAGGACCTCTATCCCCCGACCTTTGCTGAGGTCTTTAGCTTCAGCTTCCCCTTCCCTCCCACAGACCTCCTTACACTTGGCCACGCCCCCTACTTGTGGGTTCCCCAAGTGGGCAAGCTCTTACATGCCTTTTTGCCTCTACACGTGCTCTCTCCTTCGCCCACAGGGCTAACAGTCAGTTCTCCTTAAGGCTCTGCTCAAACACCTTATCTTGCCAAAGTCCCTCACGACCCCCCAGTCTCAACTTTTGATACTCTCCACTGTATTTTAATTGCTTCCTTCTGTGTTTTACTAGGCTCCAGGAGGACAGGAATGTTACTCCGGTTAGTTTATCATGTGTCTCAAACACCTGCAGCAGTGCTTGGCGCAAACGAGCTCTCAAAACAGATGTCTGAACGAAACTAGGGAAGGCAGGGTGTTAGCTAGGTTATGGATGCCTAGCTTCAAAAAATTGTAGCCATTTATTCTATAAATTTCAAACTTGCTACATTAGAGCATGTGCTTAATACTATTGCAAGGGTGAGGGAGAAAGGCTGGAGGCGTGAAGGGCTTCTGGTCTTGGACTGAATGCTTCTCTGATCTCACCCCATTCCACACCCGTTCTGCACTGTGGCTGGGGTGGAGGAACTGGTATTTTCCAAATCTCTGAGGGTATAAGACACTTGGCAGGAATAGCTGCTTCCATTAGTCCTATCATCTTTCATCTGTTTTTAGGACCTCTGGGTCAGAGCACATAAAGGGACATTTGAGACCAAAAGTGGGAGTGGCTATCCTCTGCTCAGCCTAAGCGTCTGCTCTTTGCTTGCATAGCACAATGTTACATAATTTGTACTTTGCAAGGACTTGCTAGGTGATGCCACTGCCTTCTGGCTCTGCAGCCAGACAGGAAAGGCTCACTTAGGAAACGGTGGCATGAGGCTAGGAAGGCTTTTTAAATTCAGGTCTCTACAGAGAAAATGACAGCAGGTTCATTCCCGAGTTCTTTTTTTTTTTTTTTTTAAGATTTTCTTTATTTATTTCACAGAGAGAGAGAGAGGCAGGCAGAGAGAGAGGAGGAAGCAGGCTCCCTGCCGAACAGAGAGCCCGATGCGGGCCTCAATCCCAGGACCCTGAGATCATAACCTGAGCCGAAGTCAGAGGCTTCAACCCACTGAGCCACTCAGGCACCGCATTCCTGAGTTCTTATAAGGGACTTTTCAACAGTCAATTGGAATGTGATAAAGGCTCTAATGACACTATTATCCATACCCATGTTGTTTTATGCATGCTCAGACCAAAGGCCCACTGGTCTCCTAAAGGCCTGAGCTCCGAAATGGAGTTTGGGAATGCCCTCACCTACCTCTGGCAGCCGCAGCCAAGAAAAGACTCCTTCATACACCACTTCTCCGCTTTCACTGGCCTTTTTTCCCCTTTTAAGTCTACTGCTGCTTGTTTTTGTAAATCAGGGGCAAGTCGGCCAACAAATACACATTCTCATCATGTGATTAAAATTTGATCTCCTATGTCTCTGCTGGGCTCTCTGTTGGAGTAGGTGCCTGTGGAAAGTGCAGGGTGGGCTCAGAGAAGGAGAGGAGAGCAGGCAAGTTCTCACTCCCAATTAGAAGCTTCTGCTACGGGAGTCAGAAGACCTCACAACTTTTTGCAAATCGAAGAATCTTCTCCTGAAGGGAGCCCTGCAGTAATTGTTTCCAGAAGCACCTTTGAAAAGTGCATAGACATTTTCAGGCCCCTTGGGAACCGTTTGTAAAGTGGTTTCCTTTATGTGTGACCCAGAACCCCTGCTGCAGTGATTCTTAAGGTATGGTCAACAAACCACACAGTGGAATCTCCCTGGGAAGCTGGTTAGGAAGACAGCTTCTGGAACTCCATTCAAGATCCACCAGGGGCAGCAAGGAGCATCCTCTTTAAAAAGCACCCCCGCCCCCAACTCTCTCTGCTTTAGAGAGCAGAGCACGTTGAGAGGCAAGCTCCAGGCATCTCTTGGCACACCTGCAGAGCTCCTTCCCTGTTGACTCACCTGGGGGACCCCGTCATCCAGGATGACACGACCAGCTGCACAGCTCCTGCTGCTGGCCATAGAGAGCACTTCTGGAGATCAGATTTAATCCATTCTTTTCAGCCGCATTGCTTTTTCTGATGACTGCTCTTTTTTTCACATTGGCCACACACAGAATGTTTTTCATCCAGTGTCTCTCTTTAGGGGATTGGACTGAAATCAAATCTCAGGCTGTGAGCACATGTCACACCGGGATTTGTGGCACGGGACACCAGGCGTTATTTGGATTTTGTTTTCTAAAGGGCTCAGAATCCCCAGTTCTTCAAAGTCCTAATCTCATTTCTATAAGGATCTAGGGAAGGGGTCCTTACAACGGTGATAAAGTACCCTCCACCTAAGGATGGTCATATCTCTGGGACCATTGTCTCCTTTCTCTCCTCCTTGCTTGGCATGCCTGCCCCCTTTCTGCCTCCTTCTGCCTGCTGCCTGATGCCCCACTAAAACACGTGACTCTCCAGAACACCCCCTAAGACTTCCATCTTCTTCTGACGGCTGATTGCCTGTCAGAACTTAGCTATCCTGTGGCTACTGTTCTCAGCCTTTTGCTAGCTGAGTTGAAGATCTAGTAGTAAAATGTTAAAGAAGGCTGACGTTTAAGCTGGCCCAGCCTTTCTGATAATGTTTGCACCTCGGTAGCAACCTCAGTGAGTAAACTTGTAGGAATTTGAGGCGCCTTAGGTTGAGCCCATCCTGGTTTGCCTGGGACTAACGTGCACGTCCCAAGCAAACCGGGAAGGTTGCTCTGTGAAGCCTCATCGGGGAGCTGTTTTATAATAATAATAGCAACAACAGCATTAGCAATAACACTAGCAAATATTTGTACAGGGCTTTGTGCTAGGTGCTAAGTCTGACTTCTTCATTAACTCATTTATTCCTTTTGACAAATCTGTGGATGTATACTATCATTATCCCCATTCTGTAGATGGGGAAACTGAGGTACAGACCCCTATGCCCAAGTTCATGCAGGAAAGGAGGATTTCTGGAATTCCTTTAAGTTACCAGCCACGTGTCTGCTTGTTCTACCTCTGTGGAAGGCTACTTGCTAGAGGTAGTCCTGGGATAAAATTGCCTTCGAAACCTGTGTATTTTTCGCTGTGCCTTTCCTTTTGATAAATTTTCAGTTTGGTGGGAAAGTTGAGAAATTGTTTTAACATACAAATTCATCAAGGCTCCTGCAGAAAATTACTTGGTGCTCACAGTCTGGGTTTTTCTGTTAGTAGAACTTCCAGTAAATATTGAATTTAGTCTCGGGTTGTTGACCACGAAGGTGAAATAAGATCTAAAGTAGGCCTGTGACTGCCTGCTCAGTGGGAAGCCTGCTTCTCCCTTTCCCACTCCCCCTGCTTGTGTTCCCTTTCTCACTGTGTCTCTCTCTGTCAAATAAATACATAAAATCTTAAAAAAAAAAAAAAAAAAGTCGGCCTGTAATCAGGGTATTCATCTGCTTGGCCTGTCATGACAAAATACCACTTGAACAACAGAAACTTATTTTCTTACAGTTCTAGAAGCTGGAAGTCCAAGGTCAGGGTACCTGTAGTGTTGGTTTCTGGTGAGACTTCTCAGAATGGCTGCCTGCTCACTGTGGCATTTTCTCTGTGTGGGGACATTCCTGATATGTCTTCCTCTTCCTCTAAGGACACGAGTCCTATTGGATTAGGGCTCCATGCTCAGGGGTTCAGTTAACCTTATTTACCTCCTTATTAAAACTTTTCTCTCCAAATATATTAGGGGTTAGGACTTCAACATATGATTTTGTGCGGGAGACACAACTCATTCCATAACAATGTCCAAGGCAGAACTTCTGACTTTAAGGTTTGGTTCTGTCATTGGTTTGCTTCACAAGTAAAAGATAATTCTAAAAGTTCTGAAATTGGTAATTCTGTACAGTAACTGGATAAATGGTTTTGTTTTGCAGAGAACATGATATAGTCTAACCCAGGCTCATCTTACGTTTCAGGTCCCCAAATCCATAACTCAGACTGTGGGTTGTGGTCATTGAGTACATCTGTATTTCTCTAACCTGGCACTTATGGCCATCTGACATACCAGATGGTTATTGTGGAGGAATATCTATGGGGATCAGAGCTAGTGTAGAGTGACAGAATGGGGGCTTGTCCACCATAAAGTGCTTCTTCCACTGTGGGTGGTCTTGGCACATCTGATCATGGACCAAGAGCAGCTGTATTTGGCATGCTGCCCGACCCCCCCCCCCCCCGAATATCTTACCTTCATAGTTTTCATGACACACGATTGCTCCTCTGGTCCCTCCTCTGTCACCTTTGCTGTCTTTTCTTCCACCTTGGAATCTCTTGCACTTACTCTTTCCTAAGATTTATTTTAGACCTTGATCTTTTCTCTTTTCTTATTTTATTCTTTGAGGAGATCATCTGTTTCATGGCTTCAACCATCATCTGTATTCTAATGTCTCCAGTCTTTAGGCCTGTCTGTGGTTTATCATCCAGCATCTAGTATCATAGCTCCAGTTGCCTACCAGATTATTTCTACCTATCTTTTTTTTTTTTAAAGATTTTATTTATTTGACAGAGAGAAACACAGCCAGAGAGGGAACACAAGCAGGGGGAGTGAGAGAGGGAGAAGCAGGCTTCCCGCTGAGCGGGGAGCCTGATGTAGGACTCGATCCCAGGTCTCTGGGATCATGACCTGAGCTGAAGGCAGTCGCTTAACCAACTGAGCCACCCAGGCGCCACCTCTACCTGAGTATCTTATTTCAGTTCTACTACCTCAAGGAAGCTTTGCCTTTATTCCATGTCTCACAAGTAGCTGGTGACTAAATCCCGGCAGCTTTTCATGTATTATATAGTACACTATTTCCTTCTTATTCCTGTTACTATTAACCCAGTCTAGAACCTGTTGGCTTATAGCTGGATTACTGCCACAACCTCATCTCTCTCTCCATATCTCTCTCTCTGTTTATATCTTTATCTATATATCTGTCTATATACCTATCTATATAATTTTTTCTAAGGGAAGGAGTGAAGGTACAGGCGGGGAAGAGGGAGAGAGAGAATCTCAAGCAGTCTCCACACCCAGCTTGGAGCCTGATGCAGGGCTTCATTTCACCACCTTGGGATCATGACCTCAACTAAAATCAAGAGTTGGACGCTTAAGCAACTGAGCCACCCAGGCGCCCCCCACAGCCCTAGTTCTGACTTCCTGGATTCCAGTGTTTCTCCTTTCCATTCCCTTTGCTCCCTCCTGTCTTCAGGTAGTGCTTTTATCATGTCTCTCACTAGCTGAATACTTTTCCTCCAGATCAGACCTGAGGAACTCTTAAGTTCTACTGCATTCCTGAATCATGGAAGCTCAGCACTGAAAGGGACCTTAGAAAATCTAATCCTGTATCTGATGATCAGTGTCCCACACAAACTGTCACTCAAGAGCAATTTTAACTCTCTTAATGACAGCAGCATGTGGAAGCACATTTCCTTTTCACATGCTTTAATTGCCAGAAAAGTCTTTTTTGAATACAGGTAAAATCAGAGACTCTATAATAATTGCCCACTGGGGGATGCCTGGGTGGCTCAGCCAGCTAAGTATTGGACTCTTCGTTTTGGCTCAGGTCGTGATCTCAGGGTAGTGGGATCGAGCCCTGCATCAGGCTCTGAGTTCTAAGCTCAGCACAAGTCTGCTTAAGTTTGTCTCTCTCCTTCCCTCTAAAATAAATAAACAAGTCTCTTAAAAAGACAATTGTCCATTGGTCTTAGTTCTGTCCTTTTATGGTCTACTGGCCTTTAAGTATTTGCACATAGTTACCATGTATTGTCTTCCCCAAAGGATACATACCCAGTTTCTTTAAATGATCCTTAAAAATCCTTGGCCCTCCTGATTCTTTTCTAACATGGGACACTTAGAACTGAACCCCGTGTTAGCTTCTTGGGGGGACTGGCATGGTTAATATTAATTCAATAGTCAGCTAAAACCACAAAGTCTTAATTATTTGTACTGTTTTTAAGTGAGGCCTCCCATAACTGTACTTGGATAGGCTTCCACGCCCCAAATTAAATATATTTATCTATATTAAACTTCATCTTGTCCAATATGGCCATCATTTATGCCAGAAGAATTCTTTATGGATTTTCCATCTGTCATCCTACGTGTGAGTGTTCTCTCCCAGGGTCATGGTCAACCATAAGTTGGATCATCAATTGCCATTTATATCTTCAGCCAAGTTTCTCATAATGACATTGTGGGCAGGACGGGTTTCAGAACCAGCAGTGCAGCACGGGGAACCGTCCTTCTGCCTGATCTTTGAGATATTGATAAGCATCCTGCTTTCAGACTCTCACACCCTCATCTCCCTATAACACAGTCTGTGTTTCTCCACGTTTGAGTCACTCTCTTCAGTGGCTTCATGAATCCCAAAAAGCATTTCCTGGAGCTGTATCACAGAAGAAGAGCATGGATATTATGGAGGACCCCTTGCTATCCACCATTCATGCCATGCTCAGGGTGACTTTTGGGCCTTCTTTCATTTTTTATGCCTAAAAACTCCCTCTTTCACCTTTTTCTTATATTTTTAATACTCCCTTGCATGGCCAGAATAGTTCTACCCCCTCCAAGAAGCCAGCACTCATCTCCTTCCCATTAATTCCAGGCATTCATTTCAACTCTGTAGCACAAGTTAACCCCTAACGTTAAGGTGCTTTGCACTGTACATCTCTTGGTATTATATTTATGCCCACAATGAAACATACACTTGGGAAGTATTTGTTGGATTAATGAAGGTTAGTTTTGTTGTCTTGAGCAGACTCTAACCATAAACTTCTTGAGGGGAGGTGCTAGTCTTATGAATTTTTTTCTCCTTTTTTTTTTCCATTGAGGGCAAATTCACATAACATAAAATTAACCATTTTAAAGTGAACAATTCAGTGCTTCTTTGGGGTTGTCAAAATGGACAAGGAAGGGAGTTGAAGAAAGTCTCTTTCCAAATTGCTCCTGGTTTGGTTTGGTTCGTTTTATATATTTCTGTGGAGGTACTCAATGGAAATGTACTTTCTAAGTGCAACTTGCTCATCCAGAATTGTCTCATAAATAATAGCATAGGAGAGTCTCATACTTTCAGAATAAGGCTTCCTTCAGTCCACAGCTTAGAGTTTCTAAAAATAAAACACTGGCTATGTTTATAAATCCATTTCAGAGAATCTGGGTAATTACTCATTAGTCACAGCACACTTATGGAGGACACCGATAGATGATTACATCAGGTTATTGTTAGCAAATGCCCTTTTTAGCATTTCTGTATGCCCAGTTATGTGCCAAAAGATAGGGCCAGTAATGAAATAATACCTTCACACATCCCGCTTTCATTAGAATCACACAACCCTTAGAAACACAAGCATTTTGCAAAAGTATTTTTATCCCCACTTTAAACAGTTAATACCACATTGCTCTCTCCTTGTCTTCTTTTTTTTTTTTTAAGGATTTTATTTATTTATTTGACAGAGAGAGATCATAAATAGACAGAGAGGCAGACAGAGAAAGAGAGGGAAGCAACCTCCCCGCCGAGCAGAGAGCCAGATGTGGAGCTTGATCCCAGGACCCTGAGATCATGACCTGAGGCGAAGGCAGAGGCTTAACCCTCTGAGCCACCCAGGCACCTCTCTCCTTGTCTTCTTTAATCTTTATAGTTGTCAAGGATTTCTATTTCAAGGATGAATTGGTTGGTAGTAGTATTATGCCCATTTTACAGATGAAGAAATTGAGGCTCAGATAGGCTAAATATCTTGCCTACAGCCCAGTAGTTAGTAAATGCTGAAACTGAGACTTAAATTTCAACCCATACGTCTCAAATCTTTGATGCCTCGGAGATACTCCCAGCGCTCAGATTTGCCCCAAGTCCTAAAGAATCAGTGATGAGACCAGAATCCTGTTTGGGGGAAGCGGTTCACTGAGACTTTCCATTGGCTCAACACTTATCCTTTTCCTATCTTTTCACCAAGGTTCATGCCATTTCTCTCTTCTGGTCCCATTTATACATTTTCTATCTATATCCTACTCAAATTCAGAGGCTTCTTTTTAAGGAGATTGTAGAGATTCTAGAACCTGTCATGTTGTATGGTTTGAGGTCAGCACTCTGTGCTTCACACCTCTTGTGTATTTACTATACACTCTTTATTTATGAATGTCACATTAACTAGAAGGAGACATTCTTCTTAGGAAGAAACTGGATTCTCTTGCTTATTAATTTGCCTTTTGCTTATGCATATGTATGTATACACACACACACAAACACACACACATACACACGAGTGATGATTGCCAGTCATGTAGATAAAGAGAAATTATTACTTGGGTAAATTTTATTAGTCTGGAACAATTTTTTTTTTCCTGGATCAATTTTAAAACTAACAAGGTTATAATTTAGGAGTAGGACAGATTACCTGATAGAAAACTTGATATAATTCTCAGCTCATTTTATCTAAGAGGCTAGGCTTTTTAAAGAAATGACTTGGGGCACCTGGGTGGCTCAGTTGGTTAAGCGACTGCCTTCGGCTCAGGTCATGATCCTGGAGACCCGGGATCAAGTCCCATATCAGGTGCCCTGCTCGGTGGGAAGCCTGCTTCTCCCTCTCTCACTCCCCCTGCTTGTGTTCCCTCTCTAGCTGTGTTTCTCTCTGTCAAATAAATAAAATCTTAAAAAAAAAAAAAAAAGAAATGACTTGACATGAATGAATTTTTTCCCTTATTTGCTTCTTAATTTCTTACATTTGCATAGTATTTTTAAATTATTATTATTGCTTTTCTGAAGAACTTCTATGTCATAACATAGTGAGTTTCACCATTGTCTTGGCCCATCAATATTATTGGAATAGTAAAGGGTGTTGCTAAGTGTCCTGGGCCACTGAGAAGAGGAGTATTCACACAGAGCAGTTTGGAAGGCTCTCAGCAAATTGTTGCTCATGGGTTGTCACTTTGGTGGGCTAATTCCCAGGTAAGGTGCCCACAGCTATGAATGGAAGTCCCTTACATGCCCAAGAGAAGAGTTCAGCCTAAGGGACCCACAGTGATGACATAACTGATAATGAATAATGCCTTCCTGGAGACTTCCAGACTTGGTCATTCGTTGAAGGAAAGCCCTGGGCCCTCAGACCTGACCCCCTTCTCTGAAACCCCCTGCAAAAGCCTCATGGTCAGGCCCCGGGCTATCTCTCTCTGCCCCCAAGTTTTAAAATCCAGGTGACCATCATCTCATTTCCTTTGGCCTGCACCTTGAATATCTTCCCTTTGGTTCAAGGGTACTTAGTTCTCTCAACCCAATCCATTGCTTGGAAATAAATGTTTTGGCTTTCAAAGATCTTGTTTCTCCTGTAAATATTTTTAAAAATCTGTTTTTGAAATCAGAAGTAAGAGTAGACTTTTTTTCTTTTTTCCACTGCATTGTTGCTCTTTGGATGCTTGTTTTAATTTTAATTCTCCTTGAAGCAATGTGTACACACTGAGGGAAAGGGCTCCAACAAGGAAGGGCAAAAAATAAAAGCAAAAATTAAGTATCTTCTCATAATATATTAGATACTTTGGGTTTTCTTTTTCTTTATTCTTCCTTCCTTTCTCCCTCCCTCCATCCCTCCTTCTCACTCTTTCTTTCTTTCTTTCTTTCTTTCTTTCTTTCTTTCTCTCTCTCTCTCTCTCTCTCTCTTTTCTTCTCTTCTCTTCTCTTCTCTTCTCTTCTCTTCTCTTCTCTTCTCTTCTCTTCTCTTTTCTTTTCTTTTCTTTTCTTTTCTTTTTTCTCCAAGAGAGTGAGAAAGCACAAGCAAGGGGGGCATGGAGGAGCAGAGGAAGAGGGACGGACAGAATCTCAAGCAGACCCAGTACTCAGCCCAGAGCTGGACATGGGGCCCAATCTCACAACCTTGAGACGACCTGAGCCAAAATCAAGAGTCTAGTGCTTAATGGACTGAGCCACCCAGGCGCCCAAGGTGTTTTGGATTTTCTGAAGAGTAATGTTGGGAATATAAGGAAAGTATTATGTCTGTTTTATAGACAAAGAAATGAGATGTGAGTCGATCTGACAAAAGTCTCAAAGTACAGCAAAACTGAGAAAGAATCTTGTCTCCTGGCTCCCAGTCCAGCTTTTCTCTCACCAGAGAGCATTGCCAGTTCTAAACCTTGACTTCTTCCATTGTAATTACCATAATTTTGGACAGCTGAGGCTATTATTTGCAATTAGGTTACTGTCCCTTTTTCCAGATTCTCCAAATGCAAGAGAATTCCAAATTATTCTAATTTTTGTATGTGGGAAAGGAAGAGTTCAACCCTACTCGTACTTCACATGTCTTTCCTAAAAAAGAAAAAATTCTCTTATTTCACTGACATTCTGACATCCCAGTAAAATTCTGAAATGATAGGGATGGTCTTATTTCTAGAAATCCAATGTAAAGTGAAAGTAAAAATGGATGAATTTCTAAGCACCAGTGATACCCTTTGCCCATCCATACCTAACAGGGCAGGTTCCATTCCTTGATAGCACTATCTCTGCACTCAGACATGATACCACTCAGAAAGATGAAAGGAAACTGACCCTGGAGGGTTTAGTATAGCCAGTCAGAGGCTGGTTAAGTTGGGTCCAAGATTTCAAAATGCTCTATCTTGCAGTCCTTCTAAAAAGAAAATGCTAACTGGGGCACCTGGGTGGCTCAGTCAGCTAAGCATCTAACTCTTGGTTTCTGCTTAGGTCATGATCTCAGGGTCATGAGATCAAGCCCTGCAGCAGGCTCAGGGCTCAGCACTCAGCAGGGAGTGGGCTTCCCCTGTCCCTCCCCCTTTGTCCCTCCTCAACCTCCTGCACACACTCTCTCTCCTATCTAAAACAAATAAATAAAATCTTTTTAAAAAATAATAAGAAGATGCAAATATATTGCTACGAAAGAGGAAATAAAGAGTTAAGAATGGTTTGACTAGCCTCCCTAAACTTTTCAGATAGGCAGGTACATTCTGTATACCTATGTCTGCTGGACAAAGTTGGCAGAGTCACTCAGGTCATCATATTAGCACATTAGAATACTTCAAGAGAGGATCTGAGACAAAAATTTTATTCATATTTGCAGAGAATGTGCTAGAATGTCTTTAAATATATTGTTCACCATTTCTGGTACATCAGAGATTCAGGGGACCTGACAGCTGTCTTCAGATATTTGAATGACTATCATATGTGTCTAGCTTGTTCTGTGGGAACTCAGGTATTGGATTGGAATTCATGGACAGAAATCTCAGGGAGGCAGATTTTTATAACACATAAGAGTAAAATTTCAGAATTTTCTGAAAATTGAATGGGTGTGCTCCCCAGCCCTGCAGGTATTCAAGCGGAGATTAGAAGACCCCACTTAGTATTTTTTATTTTCATGGAATTTGATTCTTAAATTGACAAATGAATTAAATGCTCTCTAAATGTCCTCCAACTTTGAAATGAGGCGATGCTGTGTGTCAGTGGAAGTTAGACTTTGACATTTGACCATTATATCAGTGGCCAGTTAGCAGTCATCAAAATGGTACCATGATGTTAGACTTCATTGTTCATTGCAAATTCCACGAGTCACTATATATCCATTGTCTGAAGGAAAGGGTACCCTAAGCGACTCCAGGCATAGCATTCCCCAGACTATAGATGCCAAGATGATGGATTGATTCCTTAGAAGACCAACAAGTGTTTTCTCTGATTTATGAGTTGATACTTTATCTCCTCCATAGTATGCAAAATACATAGTAAATAGAAATAAGCTGAGAAAGGTTTCCTTCCTTTTGGGAGGACCTCACATCTCAGATACTTCTATTTACCCTCCTCTTTTATCTCCAAGTTCATACCTAACTCTTGGGTAGCTGGGAAGTAAGTTACTTGAAAAGGGGTTACTTATGGAATCTCCCAGAGGTCTTTGCATTTTTATAGAGAGTTCTAGATGACCAAGGCAGAATGGCGGCAAAACAAAACTGTAGCATTTGAAAGAATAACTCACTAACAGTGGAAATTAATCCTGGGACTGGCAGAAAGATATTTTGTGGGGGAAGGACTGGAAGGGAATATATCCTTCCTGTCATGTAAGTCAGTATCTAACCTAGCCACTTAGAAGGCCTGCTCTGGTTGGAATTCACAGATATGTGTTAATTTTAGTGAGTTCCAAATATGAAACTTTATGAGTGTGGAATGGAACTTATTCGTTGCTGAAATTGGGTTAAAAGATAATTTGTGCCTTTTCCATGACCACCACATGTTTCCTTTGACAAGGCCTCTTCTGATCCCTACAAAGAAAACCTTATTCAATGAGACATATAAAGACACCAAATGAACTCTCATGAAATGACCTCCATAAATCAACTGAAGCATCTTCAGTGATTTATGCTTTCAGAGCCCAGAGAACATTTATAATCTTGAAACACAGCAGGGCTTTTAGAGGTTTTTAGTGGCAGTTCTTCTGATTCATATTAGACCACAGCATATTCGCCCACAGGAGGAGAACTGAATTTACACTTGATGATGTAATAGGCATCTTGTTTTCTTAATGAGAGGTGGTCCAGGCCCTAGGAACTTCCCAACCACATATTACTAGGAGGGACAGATGGAAGGAGGAGAGGGCTTCACTTTTAAGTGTCACACCTCTGCCAGGAGGGCTGCTTTTCATCCCAGAAGGAGCCGGTTGACACACAAATGACCACAGAATCAAATACCACAGGATGTCCCAGGCACAGAACACATTAATTCACTGAGCTGAAATTAAACAGCACGATTCATCTTTAATAGTTATTTTCACAACAGGGCCTAGAACATTTCACTGTTCTTTGTGGAATAGGAACCACTTAAGCAAAATTATTTGCACAAAATTTCTTTGGAGGTCAGACTACCATTTCATGCTTCCTTGGCCAAGGGGTTTGGCCAAGATCCCCTGAAGAAGTGAGCAGAAGCAGAATGCACTATGATCTCTGAATGTCCATTAGAGCCTGCACATGACTTTTATTGCAAAGAAGCCACAGTCCTCTGTGTAATAAACAGAGTTGGCTGCTTCCCAGAATCTTTCAGTCAAGGATTACTAACTGCATGCTGTCTGAACTTCCATGCCTTGGAAAATTAACATGGGCTTTGTGGCACTCTGCAAAAGCTGTTTATGTTTATGTTTCAAATAGCACAGAAAAACTCATGAATTTTACTTTACTCCACAACTTTAATTTTTTATGGACCAGATTGCTTAACTGACCAAATTTGGGGAATCTTTATTTTTTTAATTTTTAAATTTTAAAAAAATTTTTAAATTTAATTTTATTTTAAAGATTTATTTTTTTTATATTAGGGGGAGGGGCAGAGGGAGAGAGAGAATCTCAAGTGGACTCCCCGCTGAGTGTGGAGTCTGACCTGAGGCTGATCTCACAACCCTGAGATCGTGACCTGAGCTAAAATCCAGAGCCGGACGCTTAACTGGCTGAGCCACCCAGGCATCCCAGATTTGGGGCATCTTAAAGTGAAGCTGATATAGTTTTGATATTGTTTTGTTTTGTTTTTCATAGCTGGCTTAAGAGTTCATGCATTAGCATCTGTAAGCTCCAAGATGGGTAGATCCACATACAGAAAGGATAACAATAGTCTTACAGAAAGGATAACTATAATCTTTCAGAAAGCAATCCGGATATCCCTCTTCTAGGCACTTCCTATTCTTTGAAAGGAAACCTTTTTGAAAGCTGATATTTATTTATTTATTTATTTATTTATTTATTTATTTATTTATTTAAAGATTTTATTTATTTGACACAGAGACAGATCACAAGTACGCAGAGAGAGAGGAGGAAGCAGGCTCCCTGCTGAGCAGAGAGCCCAATGTGGGCCTCGATCCCAGGACCCTGAGATCATGACCTGAGCCAAAGGCAGAGGCTTTAACCCACTGAGCCAACCAGCCACCCTATTTATTTATTTTTTTAAAAAAAGGTTTTATTTATTTGAGAGAGAAACACAGCTAGGGAGGGAACACAAGCAGGGGAAGTGAGAGAGGGAGAAGCAGGCTTCCCACTGAGCAGGGAGCTTGAGGCGGGGCTCAATCCCAGGACTCCAGGATCATGACCTGAGCCGAAGGGAGACGCTTAATGACTGAGCCACCCAGGTGCCCTGAAAGTTGGTATTTTAGTTGAATAAAAGAACATGCCCTACTATGAGGAATATCTCGCTGCCTAGTAAACACTATTTCCCCAAATCTTGTAACAATGTTTGTGTCCATAATGACATTGTGTATGTTTATAATTTGTAATGAAATGTTATGAATATGAAATAATTTGAATTTTCTTGAGTGAGTTCAGCATCTGTGTTCAAGATTTATATCCATATTTGGGTTCATGTATAGTGGTGTGCTCAACCATGGTAACAATTGTTTCTAAAAGTTTATTAATATGAACACAGCTTGTTTCACTAATTTCAAATAACCAGGTCTTGTTCAAGCCATTTTTATGTTAAAATAGGGAAGTCTACACAGGCCAGAAATCAAAGCACAAAATTTAACATGTTCAGAGATGTGGCTTTAGACCATCAGATAATTTCTATGGATTCTGTCCCATGCTAAGTGCTTTGATACATGTCTCATTCTTACTAAGGAAACCCTTGTTCTATCTGTAATGGTAGTTGCCTCATTACCAATGAAGAAACCAAGGCTTAGAAAATTAGTCACCTGCCCAGAATCACAGCCAGTAAGTAGCTGAGCCAAAGACTTAAATCGGGTCTCTAATTCTAAAGCCTTTCATTTAATCTTTTCTGTGTAAGAACTTTCTTTCCACCTGCACAAGAGAGCTTTGCTTCACACCGCATAGTACTATGCAAATGAAAACAGCGCCTTGAAGTTCTGATGGTTCTGAGAGTTCTACCTTAGCTCATCAGCCAGTTGACACATAGTTTTCACCCACCCGTGGATGTCCAGGTAGGTTCTAGGAAGGTACAAAGGATCCCTAATAAATCACAAAGGAAGGTATCACTGCTGTCTTTATCTTGAGAAAATGGAGCAAATATGTGTATATTTGTATAAATCTGTGTACATTCATGGGGGATATGCATGTTTAGTGATACTGTGTCTTAATCAGCACTCAATCAGGAAATACTATTGTATTTCTCTATTTCATGTGGTATCCTAGAGTAAATATGGATTTTGACTAAGTTTTAGATCTATTATTCTAAGTTACTTTATGTCCTTGAACCTTTGTAGAATGGGAACAATACCTCCATTGTGTTAAATGAGACAATGCCTGTTAAGCATCTAGCATAGTATCTGGTACGAAGTTAACTGAAAAAATAAAGCACTCTGACATACTGTGCTCACTTCACTCTTTCAAAAATCTGTGTATGCAGTGGAATCTGCGTGGACACACATAGCCTCTCCGGAACTCTTTCTGGCCTCCAGATCTGACCATGTGGCCACACATGCTTCCTTGGCCATTTCACATTCCTCAAGTTTACAGGGTGACCTGTCATAGGAACAGAGTAGAACAATACTGATTTCACAGAGGAAACATTATTTTTCCTTATGCCCTATGAACACATTGGTTGGACTGTTACCCCGAGTTCAGCCTGCAAAGCAGCTACTCTTTCTCTAAAGAGCAGAAAACTTTTTTCTCGCTCTGTGTCTTACAAAATACATATAATTTAGCTATTCCTCCTCAGTCACCTCATAACTGTTTAGAGTAGGTGAAGAAGAATCTACACCTCTCACGGTATGGTTCTCCTCAGCGAGAGGCCCAGCTTTACATTCTGTAGCCATGAGACTGCGGGTTTCATATTCCAAATCAATTCCTACTTTATCAGGTCTGATGGTTGAAGTTTTATACATTTGGCTGCTACCTTTTAGGGATAACTATCTTAGGCAGTCTTCCCTCATCAATTAAAGAAGCCCTCAATATAGTTGTTTTAATGGTGATCCTCTAATTTAAACAGAACCTCAAAATATACAGCATTGGATATCAAGCATCACAACTTAACTGAAAAGCCCAAGTGTAAGCTGTTTTTGACTCATCTCAGTACCACACACTGTGGGGGAAGCCTGAGTGGAAGGAGTGGGGTTTAGCAGTTCAGCGAGAGAACCTGGCCTTGTCAGATGCAGGTGGGAGTGCAGGCTTCTGACTGTGTGATCTGGAGCACGTGGCTTATGGAACTAGGCTCAAAAAGACTGTCTATAAAAACAGGGATACTAACTAAAAATGACAGCCTCTCAAGGATTGTGATGGGGGTTATGTAAAATAATCCATGAAAGTCACAACGTTGTTTTTTGTTTTTTGTTTTTTAATTTATTTATTTGACAGCGAGAAACACAGCTAGGGAGGGAACACAAGCAGGGGGAGTGAGAGAGGGAAAAGCAGGCTTCCTGCTGAGCGGGAAGCCCGATGTGGGGCTCAATTCCGGATCTCTGGGATCATGACCTGAGCCAAAGGCAGTCGCTTAACCAACTGAGCCACCCAGGCTCCCCGAAAATCACAATGTTTAATAATTAGTAAGTAAGCAAAAATGCTAGCTATCGTAAAACGAGACATGGTCAAGATGTTTTCCTGTCTTATTGGAGACAACATGTATCCATAGAGCAAGCAGAGGATGTAATTCCCTTGGTAGCATGCTCAGTTGAGTTCAGTCTTTACCAAGACAAACACGGAGACACTGAGATTGCTAGACCACGTTGCTGATGTCTTGGGGCTTCCACAACAAAGTAGCACAAACTGAGTGGCTTCGAACAACAGAAGTTTATTGCATTTGTAGTTTTACGGGCCAGAAGTCTAAAATCTGTGGTGCTTCCATGCTAATATTTGTGAGATTTGTAATAGCTAAGTTCTCATGGCAACAGGAAAAACAAAAGATGTATATATTTTTTTTCTTTTACAAAATTACCACATTTTAAACTGGATTACCACTGTAAAGATCATATTGCCAAAGAAGGTCACATTCTGATCCACGGGGGGTTAAGATCTCAATGTATCTTTTTTGGAGGATACAATTCAAGCCATTATCAGATGCATGTTCTCTAAGGTTGTCTGACCTCAAGCTCACTGGCCAGGTCCCTCACTAATGGTGTTACTGACTCTCATGGGTTGGCTGTTTCAAACTTGGGATTCATGTCACACCTATAAATTTACGTGTGGTAGAAATTTGTCATCCCCGGAGATTCTTTCAGGATGTATGCTTGTCCGGTGGCCGATTTTACTTCCTCTTAAGATGTTTTTCTCCTTTATTTTGTGAATTTAAAAATTATAAAAATAATATGTGTTTATTGTAACAAACCAGTGATGTATGAAAGTAGAAATTAGGCATCTCCTCCAGCTTTCTTCCATTTTCACTATCTCTAATAGTAAAGTCAATATTGGTAACTTAGTGTCTATCTTTCCATTTATTTTTTCGCAGTCAGTCACATACAATATATCTTGTCGTTTTTTTTTTTTGGTTAGATTTACTTTTACAGAAAGTGAGATTGTGTCCTATTTACCATTTTACTTGTATTCAGATTAGAGATTGAAAGTTGTGTCTCTTTTTAATGGTTGCCTAATATATGGGTATATTACAATTTTTTTCTGTTCATTTTTAAAACTTACTGATGGCGGGTGCCTGGGTGGCTCAGTTGGTTAAGCAACTGCCTTCGGCTCAGGTCATGATCCTGGAGACCCAGGATCGAGTCCCACATAGGGTTCCCCGCTCAGCGGGAAGCCTGCTTCTCCCTCTCTCACTCCCCCTGCTTGTGTTCCCTCTCGCTGTTTCTCTCTGTCAAGTAAATAAATAAAATCTTTAAATAATAAAAAAAACTTACTGATGGAACTTTAGATTGCCTCTTCCCCCTTTAAATTGTAGGAAATGTTGAGAAGGGGTGGAAATCATTCCTTTTCCTTTGTCTTCCTACTGTGCCACCTGAAAAACAATTATTTTTAAAGGAAGAAATCCACAAAATCTTGGGTCTTATCAATATAGGAATATCTGTTTCATGGATTGGCGAGACCCTTTGCCACTTTCGTGCACTGTGCTTTAGGAAAGTGACAAAGGGAATGCCTGGGACCAATGGAAGTGTGAAATGGGATTTGGAAGCATCTTTGAGATTTGTAACTTAATGATGCCTGAGTTTCACAAATTTGGTGCTGCCATATCCTTCTTGTGGCCTGAAAGTCAGCCTTCATGTGTCACGTAGCACTTCTGTCATTGCCAGCTAGACCGGACAGGCAGGCTCTTCAGGATGAACAGGAGCTAAAGCTGATGTCAGCTGCTGCATTAGGGCCGTCTCAGGGCTTAGTGTGTCCATAGAGGTATCAGTAGCAGGTTCCCAGACGTTGTGTTTTAGTCACCAGTTAGCATGATTCCTCAACTGGTTCCATTGTTGGAGCAAGCGGAGTGCAAGTACGTGGCAGTTCCTGGTCGGTGGCCAGCTCGCGCACTGCGGTGACCCAGGCTAACCTGAGAGTTCACCTGGAGGATGTGACTTTATAGATTTATATATTTTAACTGAAGAGGAGCAGAGCGGGCTGAAATGGGGAAGGGTGGAATATGGGGTATTTGGATGTGGTACTGGCATGTTTTCATCTTCCTTTTAAAAGCTCATGATAAAACAAACTTCAGATAGTACAGAAGGGTAGGACATGATAAGTAAGAAACCTGGGGCTCCATAATTTTAGTACCCATAGGTAGCTGCTCACATTTTCTTGTGTAATGTATATATTTTGTAATATATATTTATTTTTTCAAGATGAGTTGTTAAATGAAAAAAGCAAATTACAGAGCAATATATATAGTATTATGATGTATCTTACATGATAAACTGTAATGTGAATATTACATACATCTATACTGTATGTAAAGACACATAAATTGTATGCGTCATTTAATGTGTGTATGTATATGTATAGAATGTCCTAGAATTTTCTCTTTCACCAAATAATATACTTTTTTTAAAAGACTTTATTTATTTGACAGAGAGAGATCACAAGTAGGCAGAGAGGCCAGGCAGAGAGAGAGGAGGAAGCAGGCTCTCCACTGAGCAGAGAGCCTGATGCGGGCCTTGATCCCAGGACCCTGAGAGCATGACCTGAGCTGAAGGCAGAGGCTTTCACCCACTGAGCCACCCAGGCGCCCTAAATAATATACTTTTAACTAACATATTTCTGTGTCGATACATCCAGACCCACCCATTCTACTCACTTGCTACTTAGCAATCCTTATTGGGTTGTGCTGTAATGTTTTACCAGTTCGCTCCTGATGAACATTTATGCAGTTTTGAGTGTTTTGAGATTATATCCAGTACTACAAAAAATACCCTTCTAGTACTATCTTTGTGCAGTCATGTATATTCCATTTTATATTGTTAATTGTTTTTATGACTTCTGAAATTTGGGTCATGCTTTAATACTTCTCATATGAAAAAAGTGATAAAGTTATATACACTTTATCCTAAAAGTGTTTTAGTTTAATTTTTTACCATTTAAGTCTTTGATCCATATGATATTTTAGGGGAACATAAATAATGTAAGACTGAAATCTAACTATATCCCTTAGAGCCAAGCAGATATCCTAACATCTTTTTTTTAAAGATTTTATTTCTAAGTAATCTTTACACTCAACATAGGGCTTGAAGAATTGCATGCCAGCCATCTTTTATGAATTAATTTACATCTTTTATTAATTAATCTACCATGTTTGCCTACCCCACACCGGTTTTGAAGGACTTCATTTACTGTTACAAAACATCCATATACATTTAGAACTTTTTCTGAACTGTGTATTTCTGTATTTATTCACTATTGTCTTTGCTTGACAGTCTTCCCGGCTTTTCTCACAAGTTTATTTTTCCATGTGAATTTGGGGATGATTTTGTCAAATTTCTCTCCAAAGGGTTCCATTTGTGTTTTTAAAGAAGATTTTATTTTTTTGAGAGAGAGAGAGAGAAGAGGAGCAAAGGGAGAGGAGAAGCAGACTCCTCACTGAGCACAGGGCCTGATGTGGGGCTCCATCCCATCACTCTAAAATCATGACCTGAGCCAAAATCAAGGGTAGGACGCCTAACCAACTGAGCCACTCAGGTGCCCTTTCATTTGTATTTTGATTATGATTATATTACTTTTAATGTAGGAAAAATTACATCTTCACAATTTTGACTCTTTCACCCCAGAGCAATGTGTGCCCTTTGTGTAATTCTTCTTGTATGCTCATTGCTGAAGATTTTTGCTTTTTGTCAGACATGGCTGGGGCATTCTGTATTTTCCCTTACGTATTACCTATTTTGTTTTTATAATGGGAGGTTTTACTCTCTTCGTTATCTATTGGGTTATTATTTATATCGGGGAGAACTATTGTTTTTTATATGCTAATATGGTGACTAAGGATTTACTCAACTTTTATTTTGTTCACACTAGTTTTTTAGTTGATCCTCTTGAAGTTTTCAGGTATGCAATCATATTACCTTTGCCTATTTCTTTCAGCTGTGGGGCTTTATTTTCTGTCTTGATAAAAGAAAATTACTCTGCAATTACAGAACAGAGATAAAATAGTATGTTTTGTTTTCTAATTCACATAGGTTAGTGCTTTTAAACTGTAGGTGACAAAGCATTTGTGGGCCATTAAAAATATTTAATATATTATGACTTGCACTTTTGAAACCAGAAATAAAATAGAGTATGGATAGAAAACTATCTGAGGGATGCCTGAGTGGCTCAGTTGGTTAAGCAACTGCCTTCGGCTCAGGTCATGATCCCAGAGATCCGGGATCGAGCCCCACATCAGGCTCCCTGCCCGGCGGGAAGCTTGTTTCTCCCTCTATCACTCCCCCTGCTTGTGTTCCCTCTCTGGCTGTGTTTCTCTCTGTCAAATAAATAAATAAAATCTTAAAAAAAAGAAAACTATCTGAGAACATTCCATACAGTAAGAATTAAGGGTTTGTGGGTTCAGTTGCATATTTACTGGGCCACAGTGAAATTAATATTTTACCATAGATTATGGCAAAAAAAATGTTTGAAATACACCCATATAACCAACTCCCAAGAAAAGGAAAACTATAGGTAAGTTCCACAAATAAAATCATTTATATGTGCTTTGCAGGTACTGTGTATCTTTTATGAATTGGAGGTTTGTGGCAACCCTGCATTGAACAAGCCCATCAGCACCATTTTTCTAACAGCATTTGCTCTCTTCGTGTGCTCTGTGTCGTGTTGTAATTCTCGCAGTGTTTCAAACTTTTTCATTATTATTGTTATATTTGTTGTGGTGTTGCGTGCTCTGTGGTCTTTGATGTTCCTGTTGTAGTTGTGTTGGGGTGCCATGATTCATGCCCACAAAGATGGGAAACTTAATAAATGTTGCATGTGTTCTGGCTGCTCCACCAACCTGCTGTTTCCCTCAGGACTTCCCTATTCCCTGAGACAAAGAGTCGTGCAGTAAGTCAATTAATGATCCTAGAAAAACCTCTGCGTGTTCAGAGGAAAGGAAGAGTCACCTGTCTCTTAATTTAAATGAAAATGATGAAGCTTAGTGAGGAGGGCATTTTGAAAGTCAAGCTAGGCCAAAAGCTAGGACTCTTGTGTCAAACAGTTAGCTAAGAGGTGTCCGCAAAGAAAAAGTTCTTGGAGGAAATTACAGTGTTATTCCAGTGAACACACACATGATAAGAAAGCAAAACAGTCTTATTGCTGATAGGGAGAAAGTTTTAGTGGTATAGATCTTTCGGATAGAACATCAAACCAGCCACGGCATTCTCTAAACCCCAGGCCTGATCCAGAGTAAGGTCCTAACTCTCTTCAATTCTGTGACAACTAAATTGACAGCTGAGAGATGAGGAAGCTACAGAAAAAGGTTTGAAGCTCACAGAGGTTGGTTCATGATGTTTGATGGTAGAAGTCATCTCCATAATATGAAAGTGCAAGGTGAAGTAGTAGGTGCTGATGTAGAAGCTGCAGCAAGTTATCTATCCACGAACATGGCCACAATAATAGGTTTTCAAGGTATAAGAAGAAGCATCCTTCTGTTGGGAGAAGATGCCATCTAGGACTTCCACGTCTAGAGAGGGGAAGTCAGCACCTGGCTTCATAGGACAGGCGACTCTTGTTCTGGGCTAATGCAGCTGGTGACTTTAAGTTGAAGTCAATGCTCATTGACCATTCTGGAAACTCTAGAGTCCTTCAGAATTGTGCTTATTCAACTCTGCATATGCTCTATAATTGGAGCAACTATTCTTACAACATGGTTGAAAGAATCATTTAAGCCCCTCGTTGAGACCTGCTGTTCAGAAAAAAACAGATTTCTTTCAAAATCCTACTGCTCACTGATAGTGCAGCTGGTCATCCAAGAGCTCTGATGGAGATGTGTGAGATTCATGTTTTCGTGACCACTAACACAGCATCTGTTCTGTAGCCTCTGAATCAAGGAGTCATTTTGACTTGAAAAAGTCTTGTTATTTAAGAAATACATTTTTCATAAGGCTGTAGCTGCCATGGATAGTGATTTCTCTGGTAGATTTGGCAAATTAAGTTGAAAACCTTCTGGAAAGGATTTGCTATTCTAGATGTCATTAAGAACATTTGTGATTCATGGGAAGAGGTCAAAATATCAACATGGATGGGCATTTGGAAGACGTTGATTCCAACCCTCACGGATCACATTGAGGGGTTCAAGACTTCAGTGAAGGAAGTAACTGCAGGTATGGTGGAAATAGCAAGAGAATCAGAAATACAACCTGAAGATATGACTGAGTGGCTGCAATCTCATGATAAAACTTTAATGGATAATGAGTTGTTTCTTATGGATAAGCAAAGAAAGTATTTGAGATCGAAACTACTCCTGGTGAAGGTGCTGTGAATACTGTTGAAATGACAACAAAAGATTTAGACTGTTCCCTAAATGTAGTTGTTAAAGCAATAGCAGGGTTTGAGAGGGTTGACTCTACTTTTGAAAGAAGGTTCTAGGGTGAGTAAAATGCTGTCCAACAGCATCAGATGCTACAGACAAATCATTTGTGAAAGGAAGAATCAGTTGATGTGACAAACTGCATTGTTGTTGTTGTTTATTTCAAGAAGTGGCCACAGCCACACCAGCCTTTGGCAATCACCACCCTCATCAGTCAGCAGCCATCAATGTCGAGGCAAGACCTTCCACCAGCAAAAAAGATTACAATATCCTGAGAGCTCAGGTCATGGTTAGCAATTTTTAGCAATACAGAATTTTTTTTAAAGATTTTATTTATTTATTTGACACAGAGAGAGATCACAAGTAGTCAGAGAGGCAGGCAGAGAGAGCAGAGGAAACAGGCTTCCTGCTGAGCAGAGAGCCCGATGCGGGCCTCAATCCCAGGACCCCGAGATCATGACCTAAGCTGAAGGCAGAGGCTTTAACCTATTGAGCCACCCAGGCATCCAGCAATACAGTATTTTTAAATTAAGGTATGTGTATTCTATTTTTTAGACATGATGCTATTGCACACTTAATAGCCTAAAGGATAGTGTAAAATAACTTTTATATGTGCTGAGAAACAAAAAATTCATTTGACTTGACTTGTTGTGATACATGGTGGTATGGAAGTGAGCCTACAATATCTCCAAAGTATGCCTGTAAATTGCCAAATAAAGTGCAGGGATTGCAAATCCACACTTGATATTTTAGCTACCTGGCTGACCACTTAGGCAACTCAGTTTCTCAAGGAGGCAGAAAATAGGTGAGATATAACCAGGGTGTAATCCGTAAGAGTCATCACACCTACGCATTTGTGGACTGCCTCCCAAGGGCAATAGGATGTCCTAAGAGACATGGGAATAAGTGAGGAATGGTTTCTATCCTCACAGTGCTATTTTTGGTTCTGTTACATTAAGGTTATTCAGATACTCATATTTAGATATGTACAGTTTAGCATACAACACAGAAAGTGATGCAGAAGGAGACATCAGGTGGATCTGATACTCCCATTTGTAAATTGGAAGTCATTCAATCATAAAAATGTATTTTTTAAAGATTAGGTAATAAGTGGCTCTCATTTGCTTGTATACTTTTTATTCAGATAGCTGTGGATAGTATCTCTGATGTACTCAGGTTCCAAAACAGCTCCAGGGACTTGTTCTGAGCAGGTCAGGCCCATAGCGGCAGGGGCTGATGATCCTCACTCCAAGCTCAGCCCTTCACCTGACCAGGTCTTCTTCTGCTACGGTATACTCAACTCCAGTTTGTGCTCACTTAAGACTTGTGCTTACTCACAGCTTGCTCCGTGCCCCTCCAGTGGACAGTCTTTTAGCTTCTGTTCCTGAGACCACCTGCCTAATAATTTTCCTTTCTCTGGTGTTTGCCTCCGAGGAAAGTGGGAGACAGGAAAACATAGAAAGAACAAATGGGTCTGTTTGGTCACATTCACCTCTTCTGTATCAGAGCTCTTCATTTTCTAGCCATTGGCCACTCCCTGCAATCTTGCCACTCTATTGCTTTGTCTTCACTTGCACAACACTGGTGTATCCAACTCCCCACCTACTCAGCACTTGCATCACTGCAGTTAGATGGGACTGGAGTAAAGCACACAATTGTGATGACTCACTTGAAATTTGTCATCATTACCCTCAAGCAAGTCCCCGATACTAGTCTCCAGTCACACTGCATTGTATTAGTCCATTCAGTCTCCTACTCTTCTGGACAATCATTTCATTTATACCTTCTGCTCTTTCCTTAAACCTCATGCACCTCCTCCACTCCCCTACTCTCAGCTCATGACTTTGCTTCTTATTTTAATTCGATGGTAGGAGCAATCAGAAGGGAATTCCCACAGGGTCTTGTCAGCATCTCTTCCCCTCTACCTGATATTCACCCACATTCTCTGCCTTCTCTTCTAGAACTACATAAATGGCATATGTTCCCATCTTAGGCTAATCCCTCTGCTTGTGTATTAGATCAATCTCTTCTTGCCTACTCAGGAGCATTGCTTTAGCAATTCCCCTATTCCTACATTGCCATCTCATCCTTCTCTATTGAATCATTCTCATCTGCAATGCAAATATCTTTGTATTTCTCCATGTTAGAACATGCTCTCAATGCTTCCTCCTCCTCCTCCTATTATTCACTTCTCCCTTCTATTTTCAGCAGGCATTCTTAACTTCTTGTGTTATGAATATGTTTAAAGGTCTGGTGAAGTCTATGGACTCATCAGAATAATGTTCTTTTTTTTTTTTTAAGATTTTTATTTATTTGACAGAGAGAAACACAGCCAGAGAGGGAACACAAGCAGGGGAATGAGAGAGGGAGAATCAGGCTTCCCGCCCAGCAGGCAACCCAATGTGGGGCTTGATCCCGGGTCTCCGGAATCATGACCTGAGCTGAATGCAGTCGCTTAACCAACTGAGCCACCCAGGCGCCCGCAGAATTATGTTTTTAAATGCTAAAAATAAAACAGGAATGCAAGAGAAGCAAATTATATTGGAATATAGATATCAAAATAACTTTCAGTTCTTGTGAAATGGTAGCATGTTATTCTTTTTTAATTAGATAATACATTTAAGGGGCACCTGGGTGGCTCAGTTCTTAAGCATCTGCCTTCAGCTCAGGTCATGATCCCGAAGTCCTGGGATTGAGCCCCGCATCAGGCTCTGTGCTTGGTGGGAAGCCTGCTTCTCCCTCTCTCACTCCCCCTGCTTGTGTTCCCTCTCTTGCCGTGTTTCTCTCTGTCAAGTAAATAAATAAAATCTTTAAAAAAAAAGGTAATACATTTAAAATACAGATAAGCTGAAGTTAAATTTTGTTTTTTAAACACATCTTGCTACAAAGGTTCTCTTCAATCATAGGTCTTGCGTCTTGTACCTCTTGTACAACAAAAGGTTGTACCATCTTATAGGAATTAAGGATTCTCATTTGATCTCTCAAATTTCATACATTTGAAGCAATGAAAATCACTCCTCTCCTTCCATGGATTGGCCAACAAGCAATTATGGATAGAAAAGGAATACTAAAAAGCAACAAAGTTGTCTGGTCACCACCATGAGAACATATCCCTTCACTACCTGGCTGCTGAACTTCTGGGCACATTTGCTGAGAGGTGGCCAGCCGTGTTTATAGGACAACTGTTACAGCAGTTTGTAGTCTCATAAGATCTAGCCATGGGTCTAATGCTTAATAGTGATGATCATGTTTTGAGATATCTGTAACAACTGTAATGTAGTAAGGAACTGTCCACGAATTCTAGATGTGGTGACAAAGCCTAGACACTGCTTTTACATTAATAATCGAAGAAAATGAGAGTACAGCAAAATTCCCTTTCAGAAATGTTGTCTCAGCTTTCTACTTCTCTTTACCCTTTCTCCATTGAGTATACTCCAGTCAGGCTTTTGCCCCCAGAATCCACGGAAATGGCTTTTATCAAGGTCACCAGTGACTTCTGCCATTATTGTAATAGCCAATGATCTTCCTGGCCCTACCAGCTGTATTTGAGACAGTTGATCATTCTTCTCACTCTGCTTTTCTTCACTTGATTTCAAGGATATATACTCTCTTGGTTTTCTTCCTGCCTTTCTAACCAGTAGTTCTCCAATCTTTTCACTGGTTTCTCATCTCTTGGACATAATCCTTAGATATCTTTTATTTCTATGTATAGGCCTTATTTAGTTCATCTCATCCAGCTGTGAGCTGTAAATACTCATTTTATTCTGATGTTGCCATCGGATAATGATGACTACAGCCCTGACCTTTCTGCTGAAGTCTACCCTACTATTTCCAGTTGCCTACCAATATCTTCACCTGATTGCCTAATAGGCAAGCAAATACATTGTGTCCAAATCTAGGTGCCCATGTTCTTCCCAAACCTGCTTTCCTTGTAGTCTGTCTTATCTCAGTAATTGGTAGCTCTGTTCTTCTAGTTGCTTTGGTCAGACACCCTGGAATCAGGTTGAACACTTCTTTCAAAGTGCAAAGCACAGTCTATCAGCAACTCTTGCCACTTCTAACTTTATAGTATTGCCATTTTCCACTACCTCACTGTTGCCATCCTGACAGAAGCTTCTGAGGCCTTTCCCTTGGAACATTGTATTGTCTTCACCCTCTCCCCATTCCTATTTTCTGCCCCCAAAGCCTGAAGTTCACAGATGTTACAGGCATCCCATTCACTCTGTTCCTCTGAATTCAGAAGAAACATGCATAGTTCCTTAGCCATATTCAAGACTCATCTCAGTTTTAGGTATTGATATGATAATGTACACAGTTCCAAAATGATGGACATTCTCCCTTGAGATCTTTATGGAATTTATTCAGCCGCAACATCATTAACCTGATAGAATGTTAAGTGTAGCTCTATAGGTTTGATACTAAGGCAGTTTAAAAAGCTTGGTACCTCACCTTTAGGAGTTTATTTTATTTTTTATTTTTTATTTTTTATTTTTTTAATTGTTACTAAAATTTTTTTTTCCAGTGTTCCAAGATTCATTCCCCATTCCCCACACCCAGTGCTCCACGCTTTAGGTGTCCCCAGTACCCACCACCAGGCTCTCCCATCCCTCCACCCCCCTCCCTCCAAGTCCCTCAGTTTGTTTCTGTGTCCAAAGTCTCTGTTGTTTCGTTTCCCCCCCTGAATGACCCTACTTCCCA
>PITA01004202.1:111360-126890 GCA_004023965.1 Spilogale gracilis
ATTCATCCTTTCTGATGGAGGCATAGTATTCCATTGTATATATGTACCACATCTTCTTTATCCATTCATCTGTTGATGGGCACCTTGGCTCTTTCCACAGTTTGGCGATTGTGGCCATTGCTGCAATGAACATTGGGGTACATATGGCCCTTCTTTTCACTACATCTGTATCTTTGGGGTAAATGCCCAGTAGTGCAATGGAGTTTATTTTAAAAGGGTGCTCAAAGGGACGTGTAAGTGGCTCATTCAGTTAAGCACTGGACTCTTGGTCTTGGCTCAGGTCATGATCTAAGAGTTGTGAGCATGAGACCCATGTTGGGCTCCACACTCAGCACAGTCTGCTTGAGGTTCTTTCCCTGTCCTTCCCCCTTGAGTCCTTCCCCCCCCCCCAAATATATAAATAAAATCTTTAAAATAAAAGGCTACTCAGAAATTGCTTCAAATGGTTAAATAAAATTATGACCTGGGTCTCCAAATTATGTCATTTTTGTCATGTGACTGCTAAATACACAAATATGTTAGCTAAAATCCACATTCTTCTAGTGTTCAGTCTCTGAAGTATAATTAGAAAATAATAGAAATGCCTCAGGTGGCTTGGAGTGCAGGTAAACTTTCTTAGCAATGTAGTCGTTTGTTCAATAAACACTACTGAATGGCTCTTATATGCCAGGCGGTCCACTGGAGGCTGGGGATACAAAGATGAATAAAATCCAGTGAATATCCTTAGATCACTGACAAATGAGGGCGGTGAGGAGTAAATAGTTAGGTGCCATGCAGTGTGATGTGTACCATAATAGAGTTGGTAGGTACTACATACAACAATAGCACAAAGGTTGGAGAATGATGAGTTTTGTTTAGATCAGTAAGGAAGTTTCAATCCTGGGGCATTGTCTGGGATTCCTTAAAGAATGATACTTCAACTCTGTTCTAGGGCTTGAAATTCTAACAGACGAAAGATGAATGTCATAGGTATTGTAAACATCCTAGGTTGGAAAAATGCCTGTCTGAAATGTTTGAGAAAGTGGGATCTATTGTGAAGCCTCCTTAAGTAGATCTATTTCAGAACTTCTATTATTCATTCAGAGACTGGTAAAGCTTCTTAGGATTCCTATCTTATATGTAATTTACCTCCATCATGTTTACAGGTTTTCTCCATGGTGTGTGTGTGTGTGTGTGTCTATGTCTATGTCTATGTGTGTAAACTTTAGGAGATTTTAGAACAGATTTTATACACCCATACACACATAGGCATATATATACATATGCATATATATAATTTTAAGTGTAAAAGTGTTTCTATGAAATAAATATAAATATATCAGAGATTTATATTTTAAAGCCAGCCTGCTTGAGTGGGGATGACATGGAAACTTATGAAAAATTATTAGAAATTTCAGAATTATAACAGATGGCCTGCATTCAGTGTTAAATTATTACCTGTTCCCATCTTACTTTACAAAAAATAGGGTGCATTGAGCCAGGAATCTCCCAATTCTCTTCATATTTCATATAAGAAAACTGAGGCCAATTTGGGGATGAAGAGCTTTCCTAGTGTTACTCCACAGATCTCTAAGAGCACTGGGGAGAGAATCCAAGTATCCTGTCTCATTCCTGTGCTGCTTTATTAATGTGATATCATTGTCTGTCACACAGAAACAACTTTTCCCATCAGGATTCTGGTGGGCCAATCTGAGATTATTTAGCCAAGTATAAATATTTTGCACTTGAAGAATGGAATCAGCTAGAAGCCATCCATTGGCCTTCCGCGAGGCTTCCCCTCACAGGGTGGCTACAACAGAAAGGCCACATGAATAGCTCTAAGCAGTCCACAGACAAGGGTCATACGGGATGAGCAAAGGAACAAAGCACAGGAGAAGTTCGGGGTCTGGACAGTAAGCATCCCAAAACAGGCGAGCTCATGAGAGATCCAGTCCTTGTATAGAAGAGCAAGATGAGATGTCAGAGTCTCTAAGGACAGAAGGGGATTGGGAGGGCCAAGGTGAAGTTCTAATGGCAAAGTCGTCATAATGGATTCTTCCGCACGGATGGGAGGCTCAGCCAGGCTCAGAGTGGAAGCCACCTCTAGCAGAGGGGCTACGGGGGCAGCATATGGCCTGCAGTGTGTTTGGTTGGGAATAATTACTATTTTTAAAAAAAATTACTTGGGATACTTTTAGGCAGATCACATGCTTTCCATCTCACCATAGTCCCAGCTCTTGTCTGTCTCACAGCCACCGGGACAGGTACTTACTAAGCCTAGGCTGCAGTTTCTTTAGCAGTCCAGGTATCCACAGTGGGTGAGGGAGCAAGCACCATTCCTTTACACAGTCTGACAGTCCACATAGGTTCACAAGTAGGAATGCGGAGAAATTCCAATGCAAAGTTATTAACTAGACCAGATCCTTAAGAATCAACACAGTACTTTATGAAACTGACTCACATAGTTCAAAAGATTTCAAAATAATGGTATGAACATAGCACATGTTATTGACTTGTAAAAGAAAAATTTTTTGAAAGTTCTTGATTGTCAGGAAACTCCAGATTATATATGCCAAAGATTCAACACCTGAAATGTCATGAATCTTGAAAATCCCTGCCTCATACAGGGCAAATTGCATATAAACTCCTTATGGGAAGTAGAATTTTTGCTTCTCGAAGATGTCCACATACTAATCCCCAGAAGCAGTGAATATATTAGAATACATGGCAAAGGAGAATTAAGGTAGTTTATCAGCTATCCTTGAGATGAGGAGATTATCCTGGGTTGTTCCATTACAGTCAGTGTAATCACTAAGGTCCTTATAAATGGAAGAGGTGAGCCGAAGAGATAGAATCAGATTTGACCGAACTGGAAGGGCTCAACCAGACTTTACTCACTTGGAATATAAGCCAAGGAGTATGCATGATCTTTAGAAGCTAGAAAAGACAGGAAATGGATTCTCCCGTGGGGTCTCCAGAAGGAATGTACCCTTGCCAATACCTTCATTTTAGGCCAGTATGACCCATTTTATAATTCTGACCTCTAGAACTGTAAGATAATAAATTTGTGTTGGCTTAAGCTATGGAGTTTGTGGTCATTCATTACAGGAAGAATGTGAAACTAGTACACTCCTGGATGAGAAAAGTATAAATGAGACATGACTGGATCTATGTGGTTCACCCACTATCATTTATGCTGTTTTAAACCAAGATTCACCATTTGATAGTTATGATTTGGTTTTTGCAACAAACAACATCCTTTGATGATGAAGCTGTGACTTGTTTCCAAAGGGCAGTGTTTGTGAAATTCTTTCACACTTCCTAAACCAATAAAGTGACTTTAAATGGCAAAAGCTAAAGATTCTAAGGCCAAGTCTCAAAATCTTGAAGACCCATCATAACTAGCCACTTAGCATTGTTTCACTTGTGAGTTGTGATCATTATCATAAAATGCAATTTCATGTTCGGATGGAAATTCTTCTTTGGTAAGTAGAGAATGAAATTATAAATTACACTGGACTGGTCATATGTCTGAGGCTACTACAGGGGCACTAAACTGGTAGAGTAAAAAAAGAATATTATAACATGAAGTCTTCCTACAATTATTCTATGAATTAATATTCACAAAAGAAGGACACGTTCTGACGTCTAATAATTTCTAAATTGGTGTGATGCTTAATGAATTGCCATGATAAGATTATTAGACATATAGGAAGAGCTAGTTACCAGGCATTCAATTTGGAAATGACAGTCATTGCAAAATGGCCTTAAAGCTGGATTTTTGAGTGTTTCTCATGACAGGGAGAAAAATGAGTCAGGAATTCAGGCCTGTCTTGTCTGAACTTTTCAAGGTATATTCTGGCTTTTAGTTATATGAGGAAAAATTCAGTCTGGGTAGTTTTTTTGTTTTTTTTTTTTTCAAACTTAAAATGTGTTCCTATTATGGTGGATCTGGTCTTAATGTTTTCCTTAGATCCTAGTTCTTCAAAGGGCGCCTGGAGGACTGATGTACAAATTAAGGGGGCACAAAATGGAAGAGGGAAAAGGGAAAAGGTGAATGGTGCGGCAAGTAAGGTGCTCAGGGTACAAAAGTTAAGGAAGTGCTTACTCTCTGTGCACATTCACGCTTGTGTGAACCCGGGGGTGGTGCCTCCTTAAGCCAGAGGTGCCCAGAGCTCAAATGTAAGGGGGTATTACTCTCAGTGTCATGCATATGCCAGGTTGGCACTTGCACCATTTTCACGGTGAGTGCCTCCTGACATTGTGCAAGCCAGGTACCTCATCTGCCTCAATAGTCTCTCCCTAAAGGTGAGGGCTGGCCAATGATGGCTGTAATGATGGATATAAGCCTGTCTCTCCCTGGAAGTCATGTTTTTCCTGGGATTCCGCATGCGTTCTAGACCACCCCTCTTTGGCAAAGCCTGAACTGCTAAGCAGAAGTCACAGAGGTCTTACCTTAGTATGGCCCCGGATCGATCTAGACTTGAGCATGATCTCTCCTGTGAACCATACTTCCTGAGGTTACCCTGGTTAAGGATCTAGGCTCACCTGTCAGGAGAGCTTGACTCTACAGTTGGCTCCAATCTAAAACACACCTTCCATGTCTTACAGAACTTTAGGGAACAGGATGCATTCTGCTCTCTTATATGCCTTTGGATTTTGGGAAACTCTTCAAATGATTATTTGAATCTACTTTGTGCCAATAGAAATATTTTAAATTTCATAAAATCTATACAAAGTTGGAATAGTAAAATGTAGGTGTAGCTGATGTGATGTTTGCATCCCTGGACATGCCACCATTGCCAGTTCTGTCTTGTGTGCAAGGGCTTACTTGTAGGAATGCTAATACTACACAGTGAAGATATAATATGGGTTTTATTTAGAGAAAAATAATAAGCAGACATAACAGAATGCATGCAATCCTTTTAGCTCTCCTGCCACAGCTTAGGCCAGGTGTGGCTGTCTGCAGGCACCTTCACTCTGGTTGAGTAAGAGTGCTCTCCATATGATAGGTTCAGTTGTGGGGGGCACATCCATGTGACTGTGTAACAGTGGAAGCTCCCTGGTCAGGGAAGTGACCTTATTAGAAAGGGAAAGCCCCTGGAGCCCAGTGGTTAGTACCAGCTTATTTTTTGTTGAGCTGAGCCAGCTTGCTGTGCCCCTTGCCAAAGAGAGAAGATGAGTCTCTGGAGCCATTCGTATGTGTCTCTTGCGAGGGTTTACTGTTCCCTTTGCCTGATTATGAGCAGTTTGAGAGGAAAGACAGAGTCATATAGATCTTTGCAACTCCCCTGGTGCCCTGCCTGTAGTTGAGTGCTTAATACATACTTGTCGATGGAATGAATGAAATAATAGACTTTAGTCAATGCTGCATCTATAAAAAAGAAAATACGCGCTTTTGTGGCAAATGGAAAACACACTGTGCCACTCCAGTGGCAAAACACATATCTTGGCAGGCAACAAACCAGTGCATATGGTTGGAGGTGGCTGTTGTATGTTCTTAAACATGTAGAAATTGGTAGCATTCTTCCCCCCCAGCCCCTTTCACTTTTGTTTGAAAATGTTTGTTTCTGCGGTATTGAGAGGAGGAGTTAAGACAAAAGATCTCTCTCAGTTGTCAGTGCATTGAGGTTTCCAGCCAGCTTTCTCTTTGAGGCCCTAGTAGTTGTCGCAGACAAGGCATAGGGAGGGGACAAGTGTGGGGGTAAACAATAGCATTCATTTTGGAAATACTCATTTGGTATTCCTTGTAACAGTGGCAATCATCTTCATTATCCTCATTCTAGCTCATATATTTTTGAACATTTGCTCTTTGTTCTGCAGGGTACTGACACATAGTCCTCAACCCTATGTGGCAGTTACTGTTTACTAAACCCATGACTAGCGCGCTCATCTCAGAGTCCTTCCAGGTGTTTGTTTTATAGTTTTACTCCTTATACTCCAGCAGGAGCTGTCATACATAGGGACCCCACTGAGATCCAGTCACATGGGTTTTGCCGAGTCTTCCCAAAGCCTTCTAAGCTGGCAGTTGTATTTTCATCTGTGATCATTTCATTCTTTTATAGGAGAGAGTTACATCCTTTTCTGGATATTCAAGGAGTGTGTACTCCAGCTTTGATATTGGCTAACTTTGTTACTAGTTTCCCTACATCCTACCTATTTTCTCATTGAAATATTTATTGAAAAGTGAAGCTATAGATGGTTGGCTGATAAACAGTTTTTCTGTTAATCAGAAAAAACACAGGGACCTTGGATGGCTCAGTCAGTTGAGCACCCAACTCTTGATTTCAGCCCAGGTCATGATCTCAGGGTAATGAGATCAAGCCCCATGTCAGGCTTTGTGCTCAGTGGGGAGTCTGCTTAAGATTCTCTTTCTGTCCCTTCCCCTCTGCCCTTCCCTCGTTTGCACTCTCTCAAATAAATAAAGTCTTTAAAAAAGAAAAGAAAAACACAGACGTGTTTCTAAATATGTCCATTTAATTAAAAAAAAAATAAACTAGCCATTAAGAGTAGAGCTGATGATTCTAAGCCAGAGTTTCTTGTGTTTTTTTTTTTAAATGTGTATGGTTTGATTGATTTGGACATAAACAAATACCCATGAAACAGTCACTACAATCAAGACTGTAGACATATCAGTCACCTCCAAAAGCTTCCTGGTATGCTTTTGTGGGGTTTTTTTCCCCCTTGCGGTAACATGAGACTACCCTTTTATTGTAGGGCACAGTACAGTACTCCTGTTAGCTGTAGGCATGCCGTAATATAGCAGAGCTCTGTAACTCATGTAACTCTGTAACTCATCTGAGTATAAACCAAGAGTTTGTATCTGTTGAGGCATTCCCATTTCCCCCTCCCCATCCTAACCGCTGCAACCACCATGCTTCTCTCTGTTTCTATGAGTTTGACTATCTTAGATACCTCACGTAAGTGGAATCAGGTAATATTTGCCCTTCTGTGACTGGTTTATTTCACTTACTTTACCTCCAGGTTTATCCATGTTGTTACAAATAGCAGAATTTCCTTCCTTTTTTTTTTTTTTTAAGATTTTATTTATTTGACAGAGAGAAACACAGCCAGAGAGGGAACACAAGCAGGGGGAGTGAGAGAGGGAGAAGCAGGCTTCCTGCCCAGCAGGGACCCTGATGTGGGACTCGATCCCGGGTCCCAGGATCATGACCTAAGCCAAAGGCAGTCGCTTAACCAACTGAGCCACCCAGGCGCCTCGGGATTTCCTTCCTTTATAAGGATCAGTGATATTCCACTACATGTATACACAACATTTTCTTTATCCATTCATCTATTGACGGACACGTGGATGGTTTCCACATCTTGACTATTAGGAATAGTGCTGACGTGAGCCTGGGGGTGCAGGTATGTCCTTGAGATCCCAATTTCACTTATTTTGGATATACTCAGAAGTGGAATTGCTGGATGATATGATCATTTTGTTTTTAATGTTTTGAGAAATACTCATACTGTTTTCCATCGCATAAGCCAGAGTTTCTGAACCTCAGCACTTTTGACATCTTGGAACAGATAATTCTTTGCTATGGGAGCCTACCCTATGCATCCTAAGAAGTTGCACAGCGTCCCTGGCCTCAACCCAGTAAATTTCAGTAGTAACCCTTTCCTGTATAGTGTGGTAATCAAAATGATCTGTGGACATTACTAACTACTGTCCTCTGGGGGTGCAAGATTCCCTTTATTGGGAACCACTATTCTAAGCCCATAATCTGAAAAGCTAGACCTTGCACCAAAACAGAAATCTACTGTTTCCCCTTGAGGCTCTGCAGGCAGGTTGTGTGTAGTGCAGCATTTTGGCGTTCTTTGTTAGATATGAGCAGTCATTGAGTATTGCACATTCCCTAGATAAATATAAATGTACCTAATTCATTCCCGTCAACAGTTTATCATCAAAATAAGATTTAAGGGTTTTCTGGTTGACTATTTTAAAACTAGTGATAGATTCTTACGTTGAATGTTTTATTCCATAACAGGTCTTTTTCAATGGAAAGCTTTTAATAGGCATGAATAATTCTGTGCTTGAGGTGCTTTTGTTGTTCTAAGTGTTCATTAAATATAGAGTAAACTGGTTCAATTTGTATCTTAATCTCTCTTGTATTTCTAATTGTTTTTCTCTATAACAAAACAGAGAGGGGTTATATCAAAAAATCATGTAGGAGGCTCTTTTTATGCTTTGAAAAGGAAGCAAAAGAACGTAATCATAGTAAGAGACCTGAAAACCTTAAAAAGAAAAAAAAGACCAAGGAATAATTAAGTCAAGGGTGAAACTTAATTTTCTTTCTTCCTAAATATATCCAGCTATCATTTTTCAAGCATAATATCTCTTCCCTTAAAAAAAAAAAAACACAAAAACTTACACTTTACAAACCGCTTTATGTTGCCGCTTTTGCTTTTTACTTAAAGAAAATGGGAAAAATATAAAACACAAACTTATTTAAGTAAACTCTCAAAACTATGAGGAAACTTGGGAAAATAGGGCATGAGATTTTATAGTCTGTGTCAGAAACCTAGTCCTGCACTTCATAACTCTTACTGTCTTGATCAAAAAAATGTACTTTTATGTCTGACTTAAATCTCTCAGGCTGCAAATGAGGCATGGTTTCTGCCACTCTGCCCTCATTGCAAAATTGCTTTTCTTCAGCCCTTGAGCTTTGAGCCATTCAGATTCTTAAAGCACATTATTTAAAATCTTCCCTTGGCATTCTGTCTCCAGATTAGTTGATCCTTTTTTTTTTTTTTTTTTTTTTGCCGTGATCTGTCATTACCTGCAACCCTTCAGGATCTTCACTTTTCTTGGCGATGCAGATCCCTGAAACCAGGCAGAGCTGAAGATGCTAGTGTAAGGTATCCTGACAGACCTTAAGCTACTGTTCTGACTAGAATAGAATCCTTTTTTTTAATCATCAAGCAAAAAGTTCAGGTTCTCTTTGCCTTAAATACAGTCCCTGTGTGGTGACTGTTTTCGAACTTTCCAAACTGCTCAAGTCCACCACCTCTACCCAGATACATTGCTCTCTATCTTATATGCCTGGGAACACGGAAATTAGCTGCAAATGAGCTCCTTATTTTCTGCTGTTAATGCCCTATGGACCTTGAAAGTTCCCTTTGCTGAAATCAGGCTCTCCTGGCTCCTTTGTCCTTTTTCCTACTGTGCTCTTCCTCTCCAGCCTCCCTGCCAGGGTCTTGGTTTTGACAGCCACAAAAGCCCATCCCATCCATGTGTTCTCTTACTGTGGCTTTTTTCTAACCCATGGCACCAAGCTAAGCCTCCAGACAAAAGCCTCTTGAAGAATATTTGAGAACTTTTGATCCACGTGTGATCCCTTTGAAAATCCAACTCAGGGTGCTCTTTATTACCAGTTATCTTCTTTGCTCTCATCTCTACTCTACCTCAGTTTCTTTTATTTAGAAACTGTGTGCTGACCTGATTGAAATATTCTTAGCTCACTTGAGTTAACAGCTGTGTCCAGCCATTGAAGCAGGACAGCCCCTGCTGTGCTCTTCCTGGCTGAGAGCAGGGATGGAGGCTGCCGGCTGGCCTGTCACACGAGATGGAGGAAATAGGAAGAAGGGCTGTGATGTTTAATCAATCTTTGAAGCAGTTTTTCCTAGTCAAAATTAAGGTGATGCATGTTTTAGAAAAGCTTATACTAAGTGCAGCATGGTATCTTGAATTGGATAGTGGAATAGAAAAAAAGACATTAGTGGAAAACTTGTAACATCTGGTGATAGCTGGAGCCTTGTTAACAGTGATGGACTAATATTAGTTTCTTAGTTTTGATAAAGGACCCTGGTTATATAAGATGGTAATATTAGGGGAATCTGGGTGAGAACTCTGTGTACTATCTTTGCAACTTTTCTATAAATCTGGAATTATTCCAAAATAAAAAGTGTATTTTAGAGGACCACAGCGCAGCCCTAGACCCGCCTCATATGCTCACGCTTTCATATACACTGGATAGAGTTGGGGAAATTGAGGCAGGAGATGGCCACACTATTCTAGGACTCATAACAGTTTCCCTTGGCCACTTGGCATTCCCTTTCTGCTAAGGCCACTTTTATTTTTTGAGTCTTCCCATGACTTAAATTAAAGAAATGGAGGGGCGGCTAGGTAGCTTAGTCAGTGAAGTGATGACTCTTGGTTTCAGCTCCCATGGTGATCTCAGGGTTGTGAGATTGAGCCCTGCGTTGGGCTCTGCACTCTTCGGAGACTTTGCTTGAGATTCTCTTTCTCCCTCTGCCCATCCTCCTGCGTTCTCTCTCTCTCTCTCTTTCTCCAATAAAAATAAATAAATCTTTAAGGAATAAATGAAAAATTGGTGTAAAAAGTTTATTTTTTACTCTTATCAACACTTTTTTTTATTATTATTAACATTGTTTCAGGGGTATTGGTCTATGATTCACCATTCTTACACAATACACAGCACTCAAAGCATCCTTTTCTCAGGGCGCCTGGGTGATTCAATCTGTTGAGCGTCTGACTCTTAGTTTCTGCTCAGGTCATGATCTCAGGGTTGTGAGACTGAGGCCCATCTCAGGCTCTACTATCAGCCCAGGGTCTGCTTGAGATTCTTTTCCTCTTCCTCTGCCTCTCCCCCTGCTTGTGCACATGCATGCTCTCAAAATAAAAAATAAATAAAAGCATGTATTTCTCTAAAATAATCTGGACTGCTTGCTTCTATTTCTTTGATGGGCAGTATATTAAGGGCCCAATTCAAGAAAAAAATATTAACATAAAATACAGTGGCAGCATGCAGGAAGGAATTGTTAAGGCTACAACTCATCCATATCCCTAATGAAAATATCTGATTATATATTAGTGCTCTTTTCTATGCTATTTTTCTCACCTTCTGTTCTCAGCTTATCTATAAGTTACTTACTCATTTGCTTGCTCCCTCATTCAGTAAACATTTATTAAATCAGGTACTGAGCTTAACCTTGAGGAAAAGAAAAAGCAGGAAAAGCATGGTTCCTGCCTGTAAGTGGATAAACTAGCAGGAAATAAACCTGCAGAGGGGTCATTATTAAATGATGTGGGTGCATCACATCTTCCCTTTATTTCCCATCAATTAGAGTGGCTCAGGCATTTCCTGAAAATATGGCTAACCCTGGTCTTGTCATGAAAGGAGATGTTGGCTTTGTAGTTCAGAATGATAATTCTTATTCCTCCCCTCTGCCCTACTAGCTGCAAGCAGTGGTTTATTTTTAGTGTTTATATACGTAATAATGTTCAATAATGACTGTGCTTAAACAATAATGTATAAACAATTTTATTTCTGAAAAAGTAAAAATATTTTGCTTTTATTCATAGAGTAAGCAATGTCTTTGATTACCTCTCATTTTGAAGACTCATGTGATAAGGGTTGTCTGGGTGATTCCGTTGTTAAGCATCAGCCTTCTGCTCAGGTCATGATCCCTGGGGTCCTGAGATCGAATCCCACATCGGGCTCCCTGCTCTGCAGGAGGCCTTCTTCCCCTTCTCATTCCCACTGCTTGTGTTCCTTCTCTAGCTGTGTTTCTGTCTGTCAAATAAATAAATAAAATCTTTTAAAAAAACCTCATGATAAAATGGAAGAAATTATTATTATTTTTTAAGTAGGCTCCACACCCAGCATGGAGCCCAACTCAGGGCTTGAACTCAGGGCCCTGAAATCAAGAGTCCAACACTTAACAGACTGAACCACCCAGGGAATTATTTAAAGAAGCTGATAAGTGCTTCTTTTTAAATGTTCCTGTACTGTGGATCAATGATTTGAATTGAAGATCGCTAAGAACAAAAATGCATCTGAGTATCTCTTTTTTTGATACAGAGTCCCTAAGCTTTTTGAGGAAAAATACAATTTTTATAATCTGGATTTATTGTAATTCCTGGAAGCTTTTGAGTAGGTAGATGATAGCATGGTGTGTGTGTGTGTGTGTGTGTGTGTGTGTGTGTGTGTGTGTACAACGTAACAACCTATTTGATTTGCAGAGCTAGAAGGAAACCAAGGTAGGGTTTTAGCTAAACACTTTTTTTTTCTTAAAGAGGATCTGGCTGTATTGGGGTTTACACCCCCTGAGTGGAGTATGAACTCAATGTCAGAATTTCAGTATTCTTTCTGTCTGTGAAGATTCATTATAAAATTACTTCAGACAATAAGTGATACATTCTCATTTCCAGTCAGGGAATACTTTTGGACATCAAGCTCTCCATGCACTGGCCTTTCTGGCTGCTTTCTTTAGATCTCCTAACTCCCATCTGATCATCTTTTTCTTGCTGAGGCAATATCAGTGATTTTTCCCTGGGATGTGAAGAATATTTGTTGGCGGGGCACCTGGGTGGCTCAGTTGGTTAAGCGACTGCCTTCGGCTCAGGTCATGATCCCGGAGACCTGGGATCGAGTGCCACATCGGGCTCCCTGCTCGGCAGGAAGCCTGCTTCTCCCTCTCTCACTCCCCCTGCTTGTGTTCCTTCTCTGGCTGTGTTTCTCTCTGTCAAATAAATAAAATCTTAAAAAAAAAAAATTGTTGGCTAAAGCTGCCCTGATATAAGGCAGCTGATGCCTGAAGAGAGAAACTGAACCTGCTCCTTACTCTATTGCAGAGTGCAATGTAGATCTCTGTAGCCATTTTATCAGTTGTTGTTTTCTTTAGGTCCCTGAATTAAAGAGAGCAAGTCATCACCCAAGACCTAGACCTATAAACCCTGGTCTTTAACAGACTGTCTACTTCTTCTTTTTTTTTTTTTTTTTTAATTTTTTTAAGGTTTTATTTATTTGACAGAGAGAAACACAGCCAGAGAGGGAACACAAGCAGGGGGAGTGAGGGAGGGAGAAGCAGGCTTGGAGCCTGATGTGGGACGCGATCCTGGATCTCCGGGATCATGACCCGAGCCGAAGGCAGTCGCCCAACCAACTGAGCCACCCAGGCGCTCCCAGACTGTCTACTTCTTAAGCCCATGAACTGGTCTTCTCTGCTGCAGACAGAGTTGCATTTTTAGCTTGAAAGATGTGTGTTAGGTGGAAGTAAAGTTTGCATATGAGAAACTGTAAATTGATCAGACAGTGTAGTAGCAAATGGAGTATCAGTGGGTGATAAGCAACCAGCTGGTGAGAAGTCCAGTTTGCAGGAAGAAGATGACGAGGCATGGTGGCCAAGTTTTGTTCCTCCTCCTTTGGAGAATGGGTTGAATATTTAAGGGTCATCTGCAGGCCCTATTAAATGTGATATGTATCATTTAATAGCACAGCATCCTGGCACACACTTGAACCATGCTGCGAGGCTGACAGCCAAAACGAGCTGGATCACGTTCCCACTTCATTGTATGATTGCACATTAGGAGGGAAAATGATAATATTCTTCTTTTTGGAAAAGTCCGCATTACACTTCAGAAGGTGTCATTGCCAGACACTGCCTAGGTTTCAAGTGCAGTCCCTCTCTTCCTACCCTGCTAACAAACTGGAAGCCAAAGAAATATATTTCCTTCAATTTCAGGTGTTAAGACACTGCCTATTATGACTGTCTTTATGTTGAATATCTCAGAGTTCAGTGATTTATGAGATGTATCTGGATTTCTTTTTTTCACCTGGTCTGTGGAAGAAAATGGGACACTTAATGGCATCATATTTATTATGACAGTAGCCGGTGGGGAAGTGGAGTTAGCATACTCCTGTTTGTAAATTACTCAGCTGTCTGTCGATAACGGATGGTTTGTTACTCCATTTTGATTGGCTGAGGAGTAACCGTGGCTTCATTTCAGCAGCTGAATACTGAGAATTTGAATCTTTAGTAAAATTAATGACAGCTGGAGGAATTCCCAGCTGCATATGTAACTGGAAGTGCTTAACTACCCAATTAATCATGAATGGATGGATTCAGTAAAACACAAAATACAATCTGTTTTTGCAGGCGTGGTTTTGAAAAATTGCAGGCAAGCATTTTTCTCTGCCGAATGCAACTCTGAGTGGCTAGTTAAAAAAGAAAAAAGGAAAGCCGTACATTCTTTTTTAAAGAGCAATGCAAAGAAATGTCAGTCCCTTTCTCCCTTCACCCCTCCCTTTCTTTCTCCCTCCCTCCCTCCGTCTCTTCCTTACTACCTACCTACAAATATTTATTACACACCTGCCAAGTCCATGTTGGAGGCACAAAGACGAAGAAGATTCAGTACTTGTGCTTAGCAATTATTGTCAAAAAGGTAAAACAACAACACATACAATCATAACACAGTGGATCGATGAAACGGAGTTTGCCACATAGACAGGAGAAAAGGACCTTTCTGAATAAGAATCAAGACCATGTACAAGGCAAGTTGATGTCAGAGCACTTCCCCCTCCTTACTCAACAGGTATTTCTCTAGTGCCTCCCATGTGCCACACACTGTGAATGAAGTATATCTGGAAAAACACAAGAAGCGTATTTTGACCGGAGCATGTTGGAGGAGAACGATGAAAGATGAACCTGAGTGTTGGCAGGGACAATTTAAGATACCATTTTTAGTATTGTTGCCCCAGTTTTTTTTTTTTTTTTTCAAAATAAATGAACATTTAAAAATTTTGTTTTAGCTTGATGTTGATGAAATGAAGAGTAATGGGACAAAGATTTTGAGTTTATTTAATATGCTTATGCCCAATCTTAGTAAATACAAAGAAACATACTATTGATGACTCTAGTTAATAATACTGTATTGCGTATTTGAAAGTTGCTAAGAGTAAATCTTAAAAATTCTCATCACAAGAAAAAAATGTAACTGTGATGGATATTAACTGGACTTATTGTGATCATTTTGCAATATATACAAATATTGAGTCATTATTTTGTACACCTGAAGCAAATATAATATAGTATGTTGATTGTACTCCAATTTAAAGAAAAAACATACTGAATAAATCACAAATTCAGCATTCCTGGGCAGAAGTAGGCCAACCCACAGCACAGCAAACTGCTAATTTCATTTGGAAACTTCCAAATGGCTAGGAGGAACCTGGACAGACAGCAAGAGAGGGATTAAAAAACCTCCAATCCAAAAAAGACGCTAGTAATAATTATTTTAATTAGATAGCAGCCACCAAGGGCTCAAAAGAACTATCTTTGTACAAAATGGAGGAAAGTTTCACTCATCACAAACGATAGAATAAAATTTGGTGAAAATCATGATAGTTTTTTTTTTTCTTTTTATTCTAGTCTCACCTCATTCTACAGTTTCTGAGGCGACTTAAAATAAATATAAAGCCAGAAAAAGTTAGGAAGCAAAGATTAGGGTCATGGAAGATACAAATTTTTTTTTTTTTTATCTTGTCATTTGATTTTTCATTTCATTTTTTTTTTTTTATTGTTACTAAAAAAATTTTTTTTTCCAGTGTTTCAAGATTCATTCCCCATTCCCCACATCCAGTGCTCCACGCTTTAGGTGTCCCCAGTACCCACCACCAGGCTCTCCCATCCCTCCACCCCCCTCCCTCCAAGTCCCTCAGTTTGTTTCTGTGTTCAAAATCTCTGTTGTTTCGTTTCCCTCCCTAGATTACCCTAGTTCCCATTTGCTTTCCTTCTGCCAC
>PITA01004203.1:0-126758 GCA_004023965.1 Spilogale gracilis
AGCCTCTGAGAGAGCTGCTGGTTCCACAGCGCATCTCCCCTGGTCCCAGCGGCTGCCTTGTGCCCACATTCCCTTCGTGGCCAGCTCTTGAGGATCCTTCTGTAGGTAGTCACAAAACGACTTTCCCTTCCTGAGTCTCAGCTTTGGGGTCTGCACATAGAGGCAGTGGCGTCCACCTCACAGGGTTGTTGTGCACGTCGCCCTTAGAAGGAGCAGGCCAGGTCCCTTGCCCTGGGCCTAGTGTCTCAGGGGTCCTCTGCTTTGCCTTCCCCGGAAGAAGTGCCTTCTTCATGGGAAGGCCCCCAGCGGTTTCTGGGAACCCCAAGCCCAGACTGCGACCTGGGAACCTACGTGGGTCCCGGTTTTGCCCCTTTACAGTCCCTTGGATCCTCTACCCCCACCCATGGGCTGGATGAGATGTCCTGAGAAGCTCTGGGACTTCCACCCACCGGAGTCATTGCAGGGCCCCAAGGCCAGGCCTTAGTTATGGGGACAGGCACCAGGGTGCGTCTGGAAAACAGATCACTCCCACAGGCCAGAGAAGTAGTTCTTTCTCAGGAGGAAGTAAGTTCCGGGTGCCAGACTGGTGCTGACGTGCTGATTTTAGTCACTCAAATTGTATAGACTCAAATTGTTTATGCAGGAGCCCTGCCCACGCTGTCAGTGCCCCCCCTCCAAGCGTGTGGAGGACTTCTGCCTGGCTGTTGTTAACAAGGACACTTTACGGGCACGGATTCCCTCCTTCCACAAACCTCGACGGCCTCTTCTGGGCCGGGCATGTTGCTGGGTGCTGAGGCTTTCATCTTCTGGGACCTCTTCGCAGCTCTGACCTGTCGCTCCTCTTGGATTTCTGAAAGGCTGGCTTCCACAGGCTTCTGGGAATACCACCCTCTCCCCACTTTCCTATGACCTCTCTGTCCACTCCAAATCCATGCCAAATTCTCAGTCTGCACCTCAGGGCTCCATTCTGGGCTCCCGGCCTTTTCTCCGCCCACATACCCTCCCCAGCAAGCTCATCCATACTGAGAACTCGAATTGCCTCTATCCCTGGCCTGTCCCCTGAACCCCAGTCACACACTCCATTGCAAGGTGGCCGTTTCCACTTGGGCACTGCACAACCGAACCCACTCACCATGTCTCAGTCTGACTTCATGATCTCGCCCACCCTCAGTGAGGTCCGTGGCCCTCAGGACATAGTACAAACTCTCACCATGACCTACAAGGTCACTCATGGCCCAAGGCCTGTCCCTCGCCTCTCTCCTGAGGCTCCTGTCCTCACTCCAGCCACCCGGATCTTCTCGTGGGCCACACACTCTCTCTTTTTCCATGCTATTCCCTCTATGCCTGTCACCTGTTCATCAGCCTGTCCTGGTCCACTATCTTCCCAATTTGTCTTGGCCCCATGATGCATCATTTCAACTCCTGCTTTTAATACCTTCAGTACACCCCCCTTCACTCTCCCTGCCTACCTTCCCAGGTCCGACTGCTTGCATCTACCTTGATGTCACTAACTAGCCATTCATCCTCTCCTGGAATATAACTCCTCTGAGAAGGGTTACTGACATTTTTTTAAAGACTTTGTTTATTTATTTGACAGAGAGAAACACAGTGAGAGAGGGAACACAAGCAGGGGGAGTGAGAGAGGGAGAAGCAGACTTCCTGCTGAGCAGGGAGCCTGATGTGGGCCTGGAACCTGGGATTCCGGGATCATGACCTGAGCCGAAGGCAGATGCTTAACAACTGAGCCACTCAGGTGCCCCAGGCTACTGACATTTTGAGTGGAATAATTTTCCATTGGAAGAAAGGGACTGCCTGAGTTTGATTTTGAGCATGTTGAGTGCAAACGGCCTTTAAGATGTCCTCAAGAGGAGATAACCTTCACCTAACAGGGTGTTTATGAACTTGGAGCCCATGGGAGAGGTCTGAGCTGGGTACATAGGCTTAGAGGCCATCTGTACACATGGATCCTGGAAGCCATGGGAGTGACTATGATTGGGAAGGCATGGGGTGCAGGGTGGGAAGAAGAGAGGGTCTAGGGCCGAAACATGAGGAAATCCTAGCTTCTAGATCGAGAAAAAGAAAACCTGCGAAAGAGCAGTTGGAGCAGCAAAAGGAAAACCTTGAGAGTACTGCGTGCTGGAAGTCAGGGAGAGGGATTTCATGAAGGGAGGGGGTGTAAGTCGAGTAAGAGAAGGATCAAAAATGGCCAAGGGATTTCATGACAAGGAAGGCCCTGGCAATCTTAACAGGAATTGGTTTTTTGTTTGGTTGGTTGGTGGTCTTTTTTTTTTGCACACAGTAGAGAAAGAAATCATTTTCCCCTTCCCGCCACCCACCTCTGCTCTGGCAACCATCATTTTGTTCTGTATGGTTAATGGTCTGTTTTTGGCTTGTATCCTTTTTTTTTCTTTGTTCTTTTATTTTGTTTCTTAAATTCCACATAAGAGTGAAATCATATGGTATCTGTCTTTCTCTAACTGGCTTATTTCGCTTAGCATTATATTCTTTAGACCCATCCATGTTGTTGCAAATTGCGAGACTTAATTCTTTTTTATGGCTGGGTAATATTCCATGGTGTGCGTGCGTGTGTGCATGTGTGTGTCACATCCTCTTCATCCTTTCTTCTATCAGTGAACACTTGGGCAGCCTCCATAATTTGACTATTGTGAATAATGCTCGATAAACATAAAAGTGCATATATCTTTTTAAATTAGTGTTTTCGTATTCTTTGGGTAAATACCCAGCAGTGGAATTAGTGGATCATATGGTAGATCTATTTTTAACTCTTTGAGGATCCTCCATACTGTTTTCCACAGTGGTTGCACCAGTTCACTTTCCCACCAACAGTTTCTTCCTCGTGCTCACCAACTTGTTGTTTCTTATGTTTTTGATTTAGCCATTCTGACAGGTTTGAGGTGATATCTCATTATGATTTTGATTTACCTTTCCCTGACAATGAGTGATGTTGAACCTCTTTTCATGTGTCTGTTGGTCATCTGTATGTCTTCTTTGGGGAAATGTCTGTTCATGTCTTCTGTCTATTTTTTCATTGGATTTTTTGGGTGTTGAGTTGTCTAAGTTCTTTATATAATTTGTATACTAACTTTTTATTGGATATATCATTTGCAAATATCTTCTCCTATTCAAGTAGGTTGTCTTTCACTTTTGTTAATTGATTCCTTTGTTGTACAGAAGATTTTTATTTTGATGAAGTCTCCATAGTTTATTTTTGCTTATATTTCCCTTGCCTCAGGAGACATATCTAGAAAAGCATTACTATGGTCAATGTTACAAATTACTGCCTGTGCTCTCGTCTAGGATTTTTATAGCTTCAGGTCTTACATTTAGGTCCTTAATCCATTTTGAGTTTATTTTTGTGTATGGTGTGAGAAAGTGGTCCAGTTTCATTCTTTTGCATGTAGCTGTCCAGTTTTCCAAATATTATTCGTTGAAGAGACTGCCCTTTCCCATTGGATATTCTTTCCTGCTTTGTCGAATATTAATTGACCAAATAGTTGTGGGTTCATTTCTGGGCTCTATTCTGTTCTTTTGATCTGTGTATCTATTTCTGTGCTAGTACCATATTGTTTTGATTACTACAGCTTTGTCGTATATCTTGAAATCTGGACTTGTGCTACCTTTACTTTTAATTTTCTTTTTCAAGATTGTTTTGGTTATTTGGGATCTTTTGGGGTTCCATACACATTTTAAGATTGTTCTAGTTCTGTGAAAAATGTTGTTGGTATTTTGATAGGGATTGCATTAAATCTGTAGTTTGCATAGATAATATGGATATTCTAATAATGTTTGTTCTTTCAATCCATGAGCGTGGGTTATTTTTCCATTTGTTTGTGTGGTCTTCAGTTTCTTTCATCAGTGTTTTATACTTTTCAGAGTGTAAATTTTTCACCTTTTGGTTAACTTTATTTCCAGGTATTTTATTATTTTCAATGCAATTGTAAATGGAATTGTTTTCTTAATTTCTATTTCTGCTACTCCATTATTACTATATAGAAATGCAATGGATTCCTGTATATTGATTTTGTATCTTGAGACCTTAATGAATTCATTTATCAGTCCTAGTAGTTTTTTGGTGGAGTTTTTAGGGTTTTCTATATGTAGTATCATGTCATCTGCAAGTAATGGAAGTTTGACTTCTTCATTACCAGTTTGAATGCCTTTTGTTCCTTTCTGTTGTCTGATTTCTATGGCTAGGACTTCTAGTACTATGCTGAATGAAAGTGCTGAAAGTGGAAATCCTTGTCTTGCTCCTGACCTTAGAAGAAAACCTCTCAGTTTTTGACTGCAATGTGAGCTGTAGGTTTTTCATAGACAGTCTTTATTATTTTGAGGTATGTTCCTTCTAAACCTACTTTGTTGAGGGTTTTTTAAAAAATAATGAATGGATGTTGTACTTTATCAAATGCCTTTTCTTCATCTATTGAAATGATCATATGGTTTTTATTTTTTCTTTTGCTGATGTGATGTATCATATTGATTGACTTGTGAATATTGAACCACTCTTGCACCCTGAGATTATATCCCATTTGATTGTGGTGAGTGATTTTTAAAATACATTGCTGGATTTGGTTTGCTAATATTTTGTTGAGGATTTTTGCATCTGTGTTCATCAGAGATACTGGCCTGTCATTTTCTTTTTTTAGTGGGGTCTTTATCTGGTTTTGGATCAGAGTAATGCTGGCCTCAGAGAATGCATTAGAAGCTTTCCTTCCTCTTCTATTTTTTTGGAATAGTTTGAAAAGAATAGGTATTAACTCTTTTTTAAAATATATATAGTAGATTTTCCCTGTGAAGACATCTGATCCTGGACTTTGTTTTTTGGGAGTTTTTTTTTTTTAATTGATTCCATTTCATTGCTAGTAATCAGTGTGTTCAAATTTTCTATTTCTTCTTGACTCAGTTTTGGTAGGTTATATGTTTCCAGGAATTTGTCTATTTCTTCTAGGTTGTCCAATTTGTTGACATATAATGTTTCATAATATTCTCTTATAATCCTTTGTATTTCCCTGGTGTCAGTTGTTATTTCTCCTCTTTTATTTCTGATTTTGTTTAAGTCATTTTCTCTCTCTCTCTTTTTGATGAGTCTGCCTAAAGGTTTATCAGTTTTTTTTCATCTTTTCAAAGAGTCAGTTCCTTGTTTCATTGATTGGTTCTGGGTTTTTTTGTTGTTGTTTCTATTTCACTTATTTCTTCTCTCACCATTATTATTTCCTTCCTTTACTCATTTTGGGTTTTGTTTGTTCTTTTTCTAGCTTCTTTAAGTATAAGATTAGGTTGTTCATTCAAGGTTTTTCTTGCTCCTTGAGGTAAGCATATATTGCCAAAAACTTCCCTCTTAGAACAGCTTTTGCTGTACCCCAAAGATTTTTGACCATTGTGTTCTTATTTTCATTTGTTTCTATGTATTTTTTAATTTCCTGTGTGATTTCTTGGTTGACCCATTCATTTTTTAGTAACATGGTATTTAATCTCCAATTATCTGTGTTCCTTCCAGATTTTTTTTCTTGTGCATGATTTCTAGTTTCATAGCATTGTGATCAGAAAAGATGCATGGTATGACTTTGATCTTCTTGAATTTGTTGAGGCCTGTTTTATGGCCTAATATCTGATCTATTCTGGAGAATATTCCATGTGGAAATAATGTGTATTTTGCTGTTTCAATATGGAATGTTCTGTATATATCTGTCGAATCCCTCTGGTCTAATGTGTCATTCAAAGCCACTATTTCCTTGTTGATTTTGTGTTTGGGCGATCTCTCCACTTATGTAAGTGGGCTGATAAAGTCTCCTACTATTATTGTATTACTAGTGATAACTTCCTTTATATATGTGAATAACTGCTTTATGTATTTGGGTGCTCCCATATTGGGTGCATAAATATTTACAATTGACACATCTTTCTGGATTGTTCCCTGTTTGGGCTGATATAAGTATTGCTACCCTGGCTTTCTTTTCATATCCATTTGCATGAGAAATGCCTCTCTCCTTCACTTTCAATCTACATGTGTTTTTAGATCTGAATTGAATCTCCTGTAGTCAGCATATAGATGGGTCTTGCTTTTTTGTCCATTCCATCATCCTATATATGTCTTTTGATTGGAGCATTTAGTTCATTTACATTCAAAATAATTATCAATAGATATGTATTTACTGCCATTTTTTTTAAAAGATTTTATTTATTTGACAGAGAGAAACACAGCCAGAGAGGGAACACAAGCAGGGGGAGTGAGAGAGGGAGAACAGGCTTCCTGCCGAGCAGGGAGCCCGATGTGAGACTTGATCCCAGGTCTCCGGGATCATGACCTGAGCCAAAGGCAGTTGCTCAACCAACTGAGCCACCCAGGCGCCCCTGCCATTTTGTTATTAGTTTTACAGTTGTTTTTGTAGTTCTTCTCTGTTCCTGTCTTCTCTTAGTCTTTTCTTTCATGGTTAGTTGGCTTTCTTTAGTTATATACCTGGACTCCTTTCTCTTTCTTTTTTGCATATCTTATTATTAGTTTTTGATTTGTGGTTATCCCTTGTTCAATAAATGTTTTTGAATGAATGAATGATGCAGAGATGGTTGGTGGCCTCAATGAGAACAACTTAAAAGGTGACACAGTGAACTAAGGGGTTGTGGTCGAATCATGTGACAGATACATGCAGATGTTCCCGTTTGTCCTTGTTTTCATCTGTTCCATACCTAGATTTGCTTCCCTGCAGTGGCCTGGGGCCCCAGGCCCAGCTCCAGACATTTGGTTGTGGACTTAACAGAGGCGTTAGGCACACAAAGGCTCTGACTTGTCCACCACATGAGTGCTTCAGGGCAACTCCTTAGCAACCTTTGTTTTGATCCTCTAATTCTCCCTTCTGGCCCTTCACTTCCTTTCTCTTCCCACTCTTTTGTGAGGTCTCATTTCCAATAACGCCCACAGTGACTCTGTTGCCCTGACTGAACTGGGACCGGTGCAGTTCTGGTTTGCTTGTCCTCTTGAACATTGAAGCCACCCAAGATGGTGCTGTGGCTTTGGGAGGGATGAAGACTGTGGTCCTGTAGGCTGAGTCTCCAATGACTGAAGCACCATGAGTAGGAGGTCATTAGATGACAGCAATCAGGAGGGATGAAGAGTGGTGGAGTCTATGGGTGGAGAAAGTAACTAAAGTGTAAGAGATTTCACAGTGGCAGAACAATGGCCTGAGAACAGCACTGTGGAATTAAGAGAATGCTCACCCGTGTTCCTCCCTTAGGTGAGAACCAAACATCAGGATGAGGAGGTTGAGAGAACTTCCAGTCCAGAGAGCCAGGTTGAACAGTGCGATTTTATAGAGTAGGAGTGTCTGAATAGGTCAATGGTGAATGATTAGCAAGTAACAAGTTGTGTGGCCTTGGGGAAATTTTTTGCCTTTCTGCCTCAGTTTCTCTATCTGTTCAAAAAAATTATGATACTACTACCTCATAGGTCTGTTGAAGAAATTAAATGAATTAATATAGTTGCTATTACAAAGAACAATATTCTTTTAAAGCACTGTTTGAAAATACATGCTTAGTAAAGCATTTCTAAAAAAATTTCATTTGGTCCTTCTCAAAATTCTGAAGGGTCAGTGGAGTAGGGATTACTACCTCTAGATGAAGAATGCGATACCTGAAAAGATTAAGGAGGTTACTGAACACTCAGTTAGGATCAGAATTGGGATAATTCTACCACAGCCGACTGCATTAAGGGTTTCTGAGAAGTGGTGAGAGAAGAGGCTGGATGACAAGCTGGGTTTCATTGGCCAGGAAACTCTCCTTCTCCTCAAATCACACCTTGGCAGAGCCCTCGAGTATAGCCACTGTGCCTAACAGCCACCCAGACCGTTCACCACCTTTTCATTGTCACTAATATCAGGTCCCTCCTCTGCTTGATGCCGAGAGCTAGCTGAAGATTTAATCCACCTTCAGTCTGACCCAGTACATCCCACTGAGTTCCTGATGAGCATAATGTTCAGACAAAACTATTGATCTGATTAGCCCGGGCGCCTCCTGCTCTTGTCGGCCCCCTGCGGCGCTAATAGAAGGGGAGGGTGATTAAATTAGCAATGATGCTGAGATGGGGGAGCTGCTGAAATAAGTTTACAAATGGATTTTTAATATAAAAAATAAGGGCAATTGGCACTGGCAATTAGGATGTAATGAAGGCCCTTGTAGCTAGAGCTGCTGATAAGAGGGTAATAAATTGAAGAACGAGAAACTCCCAAACCAACGGACTCTGAGAGCAAATACCTAGAGATATTCCTGTAACTAGTAACTGTGGGCTTTTCCTTGCCATTGGTTGCAGTGACCAAAGCGGGGGGGGGGGGGTCAGGGCAGAACGGGAACATTTAGCAGGTGAGATGGTGGCAAACTACCTGACTCACAGGCCTACTTAGTGAAAGAGCATGGCTCAGCGAGGTGGATGATAATACGGTGACAATATTCCACAGAAACCAATCTGAGAAAGTTATTGCAACTAGGTTCAGGAATCAGAAATGCCACCCGTCTGCAAAGCTCTGAATGCATTTTTTAAAAACAACAGCATTATTAAGATATAAGTCCCATACCATAAAATTCATTTTAAAGGGTAGAATCCAATGTTTTTAAAAATATATTCATACAGTTGTGTAATAGCCACTACTTTTTCAGTCACACCCCATTCTTCCCCCCCCCCCAGCCATTAACAACCACGAATCTGCTTTCAGTCTCTATGTAATAATATGTCATAGAAATGTAATCATACAATTGTAGTTTTTTGTGTCTGGTTTCTTTCACTTAGAATGTTCTCAAGGTTTATCCATACTGTAGTATGGATTAGGACTTCATTCTTTTTTATGGCCAAATAATATTCCATCGTATAGATACACCACTTTTGTTTATCCATTTGTACATAGATGGACATCTGGATTGTTTCCACCTTGGTGATGCTATAAATAATTATCCTATGGATATTAACGCACATGTTTTTATGCGAACATGCATAATTTCTTGTGGTTCTATATCTTGGAGTCGAATTGTTAGGTCATTTGACAACACTCTTTTCCACAGTGCTGCACCATTTCCCATTCTTACCAGCAATGTACGTGACTTCCGATTTTTCACTTCCTTACCTGCACTTGTTATTTTCCACTTTTTATTTTATTTTTTGATTACTTTTTAAAAGATTTTATGTATTTATTTAACAGAGAGAAACACAGTGAGAGAGGGAACACAAGCAGGGGGAGTGACAGAGGGAGAAGCTGGCTTCCCGCCGAGCAGGAGGCCCAATGCAAGGCTCGATCCCAGGATTCCGGCATCATGACCTGAGCAGAAGGCAGATGCTTAACGACTGAGCTACCCAGGCGTCCCTCCACTTTTAAAATTATAGTCATCATAGTGGGTATGAAGTGGAATCCCAAGCAAAGAAATTAAAAGCTTAATTTTTCTGAGAACACATTGATATGCTTATAGATATTCTGTTGTGATATTGATAATATATGGGAAGTTGTGACGCTAGATCCAATTACTGTGATTGGAGGGAGGCTGTATAGCAAATTGTATTTCCATAGCTCTGCAGCAGAAACACACTGAAATATTCCCATTGATAGCTCCAATATTCCCATTAGTAGTTGAAGGTTATAATAATAGTGTGGAAGAAATGTGACCTTCACAGTTGCTGAACAATACAAAGATGGGGCATTTTCAAATGACTCTGGTATTGATGCCAATAAATGTGATTGCTCTGATGAAAGCACTAACAGCAAAACTAATATTCCTAGATTGAGGACGCATACTCTGTACCCCTCTGTTTCTGCTGCATGTTTTGGAGACTGTCGTCCACTTTATCTTTACATGCTCAAACCTACTTGAATTTTCCCCCGTTCTTAAAATTGGTTTTTATTCAAATTCCAGTGGACATACAGTGTAATATCAGTTTCAGGTGTGGAATTTAGTGATTCAACACCGCCATACAACACTTGGAGCTCATCCCATCTTGTGCACTCCTTAACCTCCATCACTTATCTCACACATCCCTCCACCTCCTCTCTGGTGATCCTCAGTTTCTTACCTGTAGTCAAGAGTCTGTTTTTCCCCTATGCTCTTTTGTTTTGTTTCTTAAATTGCACATACGAGTGGCTTTTAAACCCCAACTTACCTCTGCCACGAAGCTTTCCCTGGTTTCCCCATCCTTACCCTTCAGATGTGCCCTGAGTTGAGGGGCACTAGTCAACTGCAGATGGAGTAATGACTTGGAGGAGCCCAGAGCTCAGGATGAGGGGGTGGGAAGAGCCTTTAGATGGGAAAGCCAGCCTGAAGCCTTTAATTATATAGACTAGAGTGGTCAAATATTGCCATGCTGAAATGCTTAGCCACCAATATGCTGTCTAACTTTGGGATAATATTTGCTTTCTCTGTGCCTCAGTTTCCCTATCTGTTCAATGATATTATTATAGTACCTACGTCATAGGGCTGTTAAGGAAATTAAATGAGTTAATTCATGCAAAGATGTTAATTCTCCCCAAATTGATCTACACACCCAGTGTGATTCCAATAAAAAAATCACAGAGGATGTGTGTGTGTGTGTGTGTGTGTGTGTGAATTGACAATTTGATTGTGAAATTTACATGGAAATGCAAAGGACTGAGAATGAATAAGGCAATCCTGAAGAAGAACAAAGCCAGTGTATTATTGGCACAAGGATAGGAAAAACAGCTGAGAAATGGGACAGAATAGAGTTCAGAAACTGATCCAACTTATGTCAGTTGATATAATGTCAAAGATGATACTGCAGTTCAGTGGAGGAAGGATGCCCTTTTTGGTGAACAGTGCTAGCCATCTGGATATCTGTGTGGGGAAAAATGTATTTGGATCCTACCTCACACTATATGCAAAGATTGATGCTAGATGCATTAATATCCAAATGTGAGAGGTAAACCAATGCATCTTATAGAAAACAAAATAAAAAAAACACCTTCATGACTTTGGAGTAGGTAAAGATTTCTTAACTAGGACATAAAAGGCATTGGCTACAATGCGAAAAATCGATGAAATGGATTACATTAAAACTACGAATTTTTGTTGATTAAAAGACATAATAAAGAGAAAGTGCAAGCAAAATGCATGCCCTAGAATAAGAGATATTTGCAATACACAGACATGGCAAAGGAGTCATGTCAAGAGAAATATAATGAAGGTCTACAAATAAAAACAACCCAAGAGAAAACTGAGTAGAGTATTTAGAGAGACAGTTCACAAAGAAGATATCAAAATGGTCAATGAATATATGAAATGGGCTCATCTTGATTGATCATCAGAAAAATGCAATAAAGAAATAAAAATTAAAAATTAAAAAAGAAAAATGCAAATCAAAGCATCAGTGTGATACCTCCACATACCTACCAGAATGACTAAAATAGAAAAGATTGACAATGCCAGGTTTTGGTGAGTATCTAGAGTAACAGGCACACTCATGCATTCGTAGGAGGTTGCCTGAGTCAGTTATGGTTACTATCCTGTCCTTTCCTAGAAACAAAATGCCACACTCAGAATGATTGTACCGCCTGTTTCCCAACCACTGAATGTGGGCAACTACTCTGCCGTTGTTCACAGAATGTCACCCCGGAGGGGGCCAGCCTGGGATAGAGAAAGGGAGAACCTCTCTCTAAGTGAGCCCTGAGGGATGAAGAGGCCCTTTAAATTCTCACATTGTTCAGGACCCTAATCCTTAACCTCTAGCATTTTGGGAAACTTTGGAAATTTCCTTATTTGTTCAGAGTGGGGAAGAGGGAGGTAGAGTGGGAGCTTACAAAGACAGTGAAAGTTCAGAAAATTTGTTATTTGTTATGTAACATCACTTTGCTGCATTCCTAACTTTCAGGCTGTGTGATTATTTCCCTAGCAGAGGGCAGCACTTCGGGACAAGCACGTTGGAGGTTGACTAAATTCAGGGCTGAGGTTTGGTAGGGTAAATGCTGTTGGGACCGAGGGGTCAAGTGCATGAGGATTATTAATGAGAGAGTGGACCATGAATTCAAGGGTGGCTAGGGGAGGAAGAAGAACCAGAAGCTTTTTGTCAATAGTAGTAATAGTAATATTAGCATAATGATGATGGTGATGACTGCTATTACTAATCTAGTGTTTAGGATGGGACTGTCCAGCATGAGGCTCAGTTCTTTACATGCATGTTTTCATTTAATTCTCACAATAGCCCTAGCGAGAGAAGGGTACCATTATTTGTTCCATTTTATAGTTCAGGAAGAACCACAAAATCGAGTGAACTTCAGTTCCCAAACTCTGGAAGGCTCTTGAAAAACCAGGACTATTTTGGACTATTAAAATGAATTAATTCCTGAAAGATTGAGGTTTGTTTGTTATAGTAGCTAATATACATTGCTATAGATTAAATGTTTGTGTCACCCCAAATTCATATGTTGAAACCTAACCCCCAAGATGATGGTATGAGAGGTAGAGCCTTTAGGAAGTGGTTAGATCATAAGGATGGAGCCCCCATGAATGGGATTAGTGCCCTTATGGAAGAGGTCCCCGAGGGCTCCTTATCCTTGCCACCATATGAGGACACAGAAGAATGGAAGCGTGTGTGGATCAGGAGGCAGGTTCTTAGCAAATGTCAAATCTACCAGCACCCTGATCTTAGAATTCTCAGCTTCCAGAACTGTGAGAAATATTTTTCTGCTATTTATAAGCCACCCGGGCTATGATATTCTGTTATAGCGACTCAATCAAACTAAATCATACAGTAATGAAAATACTCTCTTCAGTTTGTTCAGGGTGTGGTGTGGAGGGCAGAGCCGTAGCAGGGAGGGTCGGCCTCAGTGCTTGGAAGAGGAGAACAGAACCATGGCTCCCTGCTCCTGAGATCCTCAATGCCCCAGGTCCCTGGGGCTTATAGGTACATGCTCTGCCTTGGTTTGAGATGTGAAGAGGATCCTTGTGGTCTTCCTTGGAGAGGATACCAGAGTCTTTCCAAGTATTGGCTGGCCCCTAGGGAAGGGGCGCTCGGGCTTCAGGGAAGCCGTTGTTGGTGTGGAACACTGTTATGGGTAGGTAATGAGCCATTCAGACTAATTTGGGTGGTGAGATAGATGGGTAGGCCAGTTGTGTCACCTAGGAGATATGATGGTAGAGGTGGTGGTGGTGGCAGGGGTCTGGGCTTCCATTGTGTGAGCACGTGCACACGTGCACGCACACACACACACACACACGCACACACACACACACACACACACACTTTGCAATGACCCTGCGAGATCTGTACTATTATCACCCCTGTTTCACTGAGGAGGAAACTGAAGCCAGAAGTATTTTGCTCAGCATCACACAGCTAATCAAGGCTGGACACATGATACATCTGTTGACTGGTTACTTTGAGAGAACCTATTTCCTGTAAGGTGTAGACCCATGCTTATGGTGGTACTGGATACTTACTCCAGGTGTATCTAACTCTCCTGTCTTTGGTCTGTTTAGGGACTAGGCGGTAACAGGTGGCAGATGCCTGTATGTGAATGTGAAAGCCTATGAAGAGGACTTTTGAGAATGAAGATGTGATGCAAGAGCTGGGATTGGAGGTTGAATGGGACGCTTCCCCTGGAAACAGAATGCTTTTCTGTTGGAAAGAAGGGTGGTAGTTGGAATGTATAGAGGCCCAGTGCCCAGGATGGAGTATGGAGTTACAGCAAGGATATCTGCCCATCCCAGATGGTGTTGAGACCTCAGAAAGGGGTGTGTCTATGGTGAAGTCAGTGGTACTGTTCTGGGGCATGGGGGCTTGGGACTAGATAGTTAAGTCCTTGGGGTTCTTCAGGTCTGCCTCTAGACTGAATTCTGGCATCTTGGGGGACACGGCACTACTGCAGGACATTGTATCAGATACAAGTTCCCCAGAGGCCCCTCAGGGCTATGTTCTGAGTATCAAATGACCCTGGGTGGCCTGCTATGGTGGAAACAATATTGAGTACTCCCTTTTCCAACCAGGACTTACATTTGGCTCTTTGGGAAAATAGTATGATGCCATCCCTCACCCTTTGTCTCTTCAGGGGCTGCTCCAGGGTGGTTGGCATCTTGGCTGGAAATGATGTTCGCCCTGCTGAGGTGTCTCAGACATCTGCCATAGTGGCTGAGTGCTTTCAGTGTTCTCAGAGTATTCAATTAATGGGCTATGGAGGCTTTCCCTTGAAATGATGTCTCAGGTAACTGCCCAGCTCTCTGGAACAAGCTGAGCTTTGGGTTTTGTCTCACCACTGTTGCCTCTGCCTATGGAAAAGAGAAGGGTCTCTCTCCTTTTGCTAGGGCGGGTCACTAGCCTCAGCCAAGCCCAGGTTCTGCGAGAAGACAGCTCAGGGAGGAGCCCAGGCTAATACATCCCAGCTCCGTCTCAGCCAAGCCTTCCCACTTTCAACTTCACTTCACTTCAGGCCTGGAAGTCCTCAGTTGAATCCTGCTTGCCTTTGTTCCGCCAACACCCTACCCTCTCTCCTGCTTGTGACCTGGTGACAGGTTGTTTGCATCAGGGCAGCCCTAGAACCCTACCTCCACATAGACGTGACCCATACGGACACCTCACGTTCCGGGGACCTCACTGCCTGGTCTCCCTACACAGCCTGTGCTCCACTCCCCTGGTTGTAGGAGGTGATGAGACAACACTCTCTGAGGCCTCCTCAGTGCCAGCCTGGGATGGACGGAAGCCTGACTGCTTCTTCCTCACCTCTCCTGGTGCAGCGGTGCCCCCTGGTGGTCAGCATGCCACAGAGCTCCACAGAATTGAGCACTGCGCTCCTGAGAGCTGTGCCCAGCTGGGCTTGAGGGCGAATGCTCTGGCTAGGTGCTGCCCACTTCTTCACTTTTGTGGCAATAGGCAGGCCACTCCTCCAGACACGTGTGGCCTTACGAACCCAGCTGTAGCTCACTGGGGTATGTGGACCTGGCTCCTCCCACAGCCAGAGTCCTCTTCTGTTCCTGGTGGCATTTCGAGAGCAGACAATGTAGTGGTCCTGCCCTTCCAGATGGGTCTAAGAAGTTCCTTCTGAGAGCTGAGGGAGAATCTGTACCCCGCGTCTCTCCTAGTCGCTGGTGGCTGGCTGACAACCGCTGGCGGTCCATGATCTACAGTGCCTCATTCCAAGCTCTGCCTCCATCTTCACATGGCCTTTTCCTCTCCTTTCCTCCTATAAAGCACTTGTCATTAGATGTAGCGCTCACCTGAAACAAGGATAATCTCACTTTGAGACGCTTAAACTTATGACATCTGTGAAGATCCTTTTTCCAAATAAGGTCATGTTTGCAGGCTCCTGGTGGATATAATTTTGGGGAGCCACCATTCAACACATTCCTGGGCTCATGTCAAGAAGACCTCAGGAACATATATCTATACCCTGAACCCCTCCTTGAGATATCCACATGTAATCACAGGGCTCCTTGTAGGAGGGAGGCAGGAAGGTTAGAGTCAGAGAAGGAGATATGATGATGAACGCAGAGCCAGAGAGGGACAAGAGTAAGATCGAGAGATTGGAAGATGGTCCACCACCAGCTTTGTGATGGAGGAGGGGCCCTTAAGCTAGGATGTGCAAGTGGTTCCTAAAAGCTAGACAAGGGAAGGAAACAAATTCTCCCCTAGAAACTTCAGAAGAAATGTAGCCCTGCTGACCCAGTTTAGGCTTATGATTCTCGAACCGTAAGAGAATAAATTTGTGTTGTTTTAAGCCCTGACATTTATGGTAATTTGTTAGAAAAGTAGTACAAGTGTCTATTGTTGTAGGTACCAGGGTCCCACAGAGGCATGCCTTTTTGTTACGCATTTCGGACTGAAAGCCCCCAGTTCCGACACCTGCTACAATCCCTGTGTGCCCATGCCAGGGAAACACACGGCTCACTAAGCAGGAGGCGATCGCAATCACAAAGGCAGAAGGATGTCTAGGACACCATGATCCGGTGGATGAGATCACAAAACTGACTAGTACGCAGGGCCTGTATATCTGCCTAGCATGTGCACTCGCCCTTAGAGTCATAGACCCGGGCTCCTGCGAACTGAACATTCCATTACACAAATTACCAAAAATGTCACAGGGCAGACGGAAGAGGGCTTCATGTAATACATCCTCGAGCATTCTCTCAAAGACCAGTGTCTTCTCTCGCAGCCTCTGCACACGATGGCTGGTCCCGGTGCAATAGACGTCAAGAGGTCAAGGAACACTGATCAATATCCAAGGGACAGTTTTCTCTTGCTACATATATGACCCTCAAGTGGTCATCAAATCCTCCACCATTGGATCGGGAGTCAGTTCTTTTTATGAAAAAACATGTGAACTCCCCATGGCCAGGATTCCTGGGGATGTAGCCTGAACGTGGATGCCAACCCAGAGCCTCCTCAGTCCCAGAACCTTAGCATCTTGGAAACGCCCCGCAGGCTGGCACTCTTTATGAAATGGAATGGCTGGGGGGCCCCATCATCCTCTCTGGGAGGACGGCAAGTAAACAGTCTTCTCTATGCATCTCAGCCAGGTGGAATATCATGATAATCAAGAGACTGACAGCTGCCCTACATTGAGCCCTCACCACCCGCCAGTCTCCGTGCACTAAGATCAACAGATATCGACATGCATTAACGGACACTATGCCATTCGATCTTCCCAGCCACCCTGTGAGGGAGATCCCGTGATTCCCCTTGCTTGATGGACTGAAGCAACTGACATAAAGGCTGAATCACACAGCAAGTGGCAGAATTGGAATTTCAGCTTCACATTCGACTGCATCTCTAGCCATGCCAACTTCTGAGATCCAAAGCCAACCTTCTTTGCCTGTCTGTGATCCTAGAACACTGCCCCCTCGCCAGCAGGCATGCTCAGAAGCCTTTCCAGTGCGGGGTATTGGACTGATGCCGGAGGATGAAAGGGCTTCTTCCGGGGTCTGGTGTAGTTTGCTTCTTCCTGCTTCCAGGATGCTGAGCTGGGGTGCAGGACACCTACTGGGGCTCGCCCTCCCTCCCCTCATGCCAGCAGCACTGCCCTCCCCCATTGGTGGATTCCCTGTGAAATTTGTGGATGCCTCACCTAGTTTCCAGGCACATTCAGCAGCACTTGAAAAGGGCAGTTTTCTGGCAAGTTCTGAGGATGCCCGTTATAACGAGCTTTCCAGCAAATGTAACACCTCCTCTTGGGAAGCTGCCCAGAGAATTTATTGGAAATCCGGGCAATGGTTTCCTGCTTGCCAGCCATGTAGTGGGCTCAAACCACACCCTCGCCAATGACGTCTGACTTCCAGCTTTGGGGACGTCCCTGCCCCCTTCTCTGTTTGTTCCTACCTTGGGTACTCTCCCTTAGCCCCAGGGTTTTCTTTAAAGTCTTCTTTTATTCCCTCTAGGTAGCTAATTCTCTATAAATAGTCAATACTTCTTTCGGTAAATCTTCCTCATTTAAGTTACTGTGTATTTTCTGTCTCTGCCCTGGGCTGGACACATTTATTAAGTGCATGTGTCTGTATGGTGGAAGAAATGCTATTTATGCAATAACTCTTTTAAAATTTCACAGAGATGTAATAATAGTGACAATAATAGCTTCCATTCATCGCTTATCCACTATCTGTCAGGCAGTTTACATCCTGTACAATGACTTCTCGAAGCCTGGCAATAGCATCATAGGTTAGGCTCTACTATTATTGATCCCACTGTCTTAGTCCGTTCGGGCTGCTAGAACACAACAACACAGACGAGGTGTCTCAAACAACACACATTTATTTTTCGTACTTCTGCAGGCTGAGAAGTCCCGTGAATCACCATCTGGAATCACCATCAGCAAAGCTAGTGGTTTATTTCAAAGAGGCAACGGTAAACATCCCCGTGTAGATCTGAAGGCCTGGGAACCAGGAGCACTGGTTCAGAAGATGGATGTCTCAGCTCAAGCAGTCAGATGGAGAGCAAGTCCAAACTTCCTCCAGCTTTTTGTTCTATTCAGACCCTCAGCAGACTGGACGACATCACCAGATGCTGTCGGGAAACATCCTCACAGTCACACCCAGAGATAATGTTGGTCCTATTCAATACTGAGTTGTCTTTCAGTGCTTAGAATACACGCCATCCTTTTCCATCTCTTGATATATTTTATATCTGGATGGCATTGTGATTTGTTCTTTAATCTGACTTTTAGGCCTGTGGTTTCCAAACTTCTGAACTGCCTGTGACAGCCAGACAAGCCAAAAAGAGAAAATGCTGTATTCTAATAACTAGTGTGCATTGGGAGAGTACACCCTTCTAGACTCGCATCACTACTCCTTGGCCAGAAAGAGAAGCTAGGACTCAGTACAGAGCTAATGTCTTCAACCTGCTTCATCTATTCACCACTGGAGTTCTTGAAAGTTACTTAGCTGTAACCACAGGGCCCCACTTACTAATTTTGTCTTTTATTCAAAGGTAAAAAGGTCAAGAATGAGCCTGTATGACTTGGAATGATGCTACATGAGTTTCCAACTCCTACACACTGATGAGCTTATGTCTCTCAGGACTTCATTGAACTCCTACCCTCCACAGACCCCACCACTATGCTGCACAGAAATGGTTCATTTAATCTCTGCACGGATACTCTAGGTCCTTCCAGTCATAGTTGCCTCGTCCAACCTCCACACAGCCATCCCCAGATCTCTGATATGACTCCCATATTGTATCCAGTACTGGCAGGGAGAGTATGCAAGTCCCTTTTCACTCACCCGATCATCTTCCATAGACTAATGTTAGTCACTTTCAGTCCTTGATGCTTTTCAATCACTCCGCCAACAGATATTTATTAACTGCCTGCTGTGTTCCAGGTGGTGGCTGAAGTTATAATAATTGTGAAGTGAATATTTTATATCTTGGAGCATAGCCTAACATCTGAGCCCTTTGCCATATCAGGGAATCCCTTGCCTCTCAATTCTTGGCGGAGGAGGCAGAGCCCACCTCCCACTACAGAAGATGGAAATGCCACATGTCCCAGTATTATTTGCTGGTATGATGTGGCACATGGTGTAGGCTCAGCGAATCGGAGCCCCCCCCCCTTTTAGGCCTTTGAATTTGGCACAACAGTAGAAAGAATGTGAGTGCCAGTGGCCGCATCTACTGCCAACCATTTGGGACCCTAGCGCTGAGTGGTAGCAGCGGGGCGGGGGGGGGGGGGCATCAGCAGCAACTCTGATTCGTTGTTTCTGGCCTCATAGCTTGAGTCCAGTTCTCCAATGGCCCCAGTGACTTAAGGATTTACCAAGTACCTCTCTGCTAAGCTACTTTTCTGCTTTACTAAGCAAAAATCAGTTTCCATTGCTTTCATGTAAGAATCCCGATTAATGAGGAATATAGCAGCAGAAGTGGGATGCTCACAGTAGAGAACTAAATGTAGAGTTGCCTGGGTGGAGGAAGCGAGATGGAGGGCATCGAGGACCACATGAGTGCAGGCAGGGAAGATGGTGACCATTGCGAAGCAATTGTAAAACATTTAGTAAAACAGATGACTGTTGTCTCTTTGGATACCCACCATCTGTGCACAAGGCTGTATAATTCGAGGAAGTGGTAAGAAAACTTATTAAAGAATTTGAGAGGGGTGCCTGAGTGGCTCAGTCCGTTAAGTATCCGACTCGTGATTTTGGCTCAGGTCACAATGTCAGGGTCCTGGGATCGAGCCTCACCTTGTTCTGGGTGTGGAACCTGCTTAAGATTTTCTCTCTCCCCCTCTCTCTGCCCCTTCCTCCTCCCCCACCACTTGCAAGTGTGTGCACTCTCCCTCTCTTAAAAATAAAAAAAGAGGGAAGAATTTAAGAGAAAGCCTTAGCTCCACCAAATGCTCCAGATGATCATTGAACTTGAACATCAGCCAGTCCTGTGAACTCTGAAAACAGTTCAGCTTAAAAAACAGTTCAGCTTAATAAAACTCACAGTCAAGGAGAAGTAACCAGCAGAATTTCATGGGGTTCCTGAGGTTCTCTGCCCCCCCCCCCCCCCCGCCGCACACCTTAAATTCTACAGTGTTGCCATGGTCTCTTCTGGTCACTAGAGGGCGTGCCTGCACCAAGAATGACCGACTCAAGCCTAACCGGCTGCGTCATTTCTCACCAGCTCTCTGCACATCAGGCCTTGAGAGATCTGGTTCTTTAGGGGTAGTCAGGGCTTGTGCTGTCACAGGGCCCCAGGTGGCCTGTTTCCCACCTCTGCAGCACCAGATATATTTCTTTCAAAGGCTGTCTTTTCTCTCTTATCTCCACTGTTGGAATAACTCAGCCTAGCCTTGCAGTGGACCTCCTAGCACCAGAGTGACCCTATTTTTTCCCCTTTTAGTTAGTGGTCAGTGGGGAAAGTTCTGAGTCCCTGGGTATTCCTGTTTATGCTGAGACTTCCTCAAAGGCGCATTATACAGCTTTAGAAACAGAGAAATGTATTCCCCAATAATGTCATATGCTACGAAGTTTCTCTGGGGGGCACTCTGGAACTCTGACAAGTTTTTCTATGTAAGATGTTGCCCTAAACTGATCTTTCCTGCTTGGAAAGGAGAGGTCTGGAAGAGGATAACAATAAACAGCAAACAGGGTTTGGACACCTAAGTCTCCTTCTTTTAAAGAGCAACTTTATTGAGATATAATTGATATACAAAGAACTACCCATACTCAATGTACGCAGTTTAATGGGTTTGGACATGTGCAAATATTCATGATCTCATCACCGCAAGGTAATTGACATACTGCTATATCTAACATGTCCTGAAGCATCCTGGTATCCTTTGTTTCTTTGCTTTTTGTGATAAGAACACTTAACATGAGATCTACCCGCTTAACACATTTTGAAGTGCATAATACTGCATCCCGACATCTAGGCGCGATGTTGTATCGCATAGCTCTAGAACTCATTCATCTTGCAATGGTGAAACTTTTCTATTAGAACAAATAAAGACTCTGAGGGGCAAAGTGACCCTGAGAGTCACTGGACTAGTTAGTAGCAGAGCCAGGACTCGAACCTGGCGTGCTGATTGCTGGTCCCTAGTTTTCCCAGCTCCAGTATGCAGTACAAAGTCCTTGGATATTTGTGTCCCTGCGGAAGTTGGTAGCAGCGGGTGTAATTGCTTTTCTTGTGATGAGTCACCGCCAGGGCTCCCCTCCTCCACATCCCCGTGCAGGCATCTCTAGTCATCCACTCTGCTCTTTGCCACACATGCTGCACGCTGAGGGTGCTGTTGTTTAATCAGTGGGCTTATTTGTTCAGTTATTTTCCACTCGTGTCTCTTTGGGGCGCCCAGATGTAGATTGGGGGCCATTCAAGTGTTTTTAGGTGTGTCTAAACTTGGCCTCTAACCCTCTGGCCCCTGGAGCACAGCCCCGCCAGGCTTCTGCCCATAGTAATAGACCACCTGTGCGGGCGCCTGGGTGGCTCAGTGGGCTAAAGCCTCTGCCTTCAGCTCAGGTCATGATCTCAGGGTCCTCGGATCAAGTTCCACATCAGGCTGTCTGCTCAGTGGGGAGCCTGCTTCCCTCTCTCTGCCTGCCTCCTTGCCTATTTGTGATCTCTCTGTCAAGTAAATACATAAAATCTTAAAAAAAATAGACCACCTGTCCCTGGAGGACTTTCTCAGATCACTTAAAACGGTGACTCTTAAGCATTTGGTAATTATGGACTCTTGAGAATCAGAAAGGGACACATATGCTTTTCTTGGACATCTTTTCTCTGAGCAAATGTGAACATAAAAACCATGTTAGTATCCCTTGATGCATAGGAATGAGTACATTTTGAGGGGAGCGACAACATTTTCCCCTAGGAATGAAATACTCTTGGGGGTGGGAGGTAGGGGATTTTAAATACGCCAAATGCAGTCTTCTTCCAGAGGTCGCCCTCTGTCCTTTGAGGAGCGCAGACAGTCGTGACAGGACAGATGAGTCAGTCACCTTAGAAGGTCTCCGTAGCACCCCCACAGGGCAGTGAGGAGATTCAGGCACAATCTATAATTAAAGCCAGCGTGGAGTTCTCATTCTCATGCAATGAGCATCTGTAATTCAAACAGCCTGAGGGAATGCCTCAGATGCAATACTGTCTAAGCAAACCGGGAAATCTTTGCTCTTTGCTGCAGGCCCCATCTGATAGATGTATAGAAAAACAAAGCTCACCTGTTTCTTTTTTAATCCCCCCACTTTTTTTGTGCAAGTAGTTATGTAAACCCTGCTTAATGTGTGTGCGCGTGCGCGCCTTCACAGGGGCATGCTTGTGTGTGTGTGTGTGTGTGTGTGTGTGTGTGTGTGTGTGTGTGTGTGGTGTCTGTGCCCTTTGCCCAGCCCCAGGGAATCTCCCTAATCCCTTAGACTGCTGAGCCCTTTGCTCTCCGTGTAGTGTCCAGAAATGCAGCATCTTTATTACCTTTTTTTTTTCTGTACGTGTCATCATTGTTTGAAACCTCACAGTGAGATACTGGGCTTTTAGAACACGATAATTTCACTCTGCAAAATTTTTCTGGAAGCTTCCCGAGGGTTCCTACTTTCCCTGGCACATTAAATAGAACCAGACCACCCGCGTGTGTCACTACAGGGAGCCCCAGACTCCATAGCAATACATATGACCCAAGCCTGTCCGGTGCTCCAGGGCCTACGCGGGGGCAGCTACGAACCTGGGGAGGAGAGAAGCAAGGCCCCTGGTCCACATGGGCTTCCTTCTCCGCACGAGGAGGCCTGGAGAGGACAGTGAAGCATGGGCAGGGAGAAGAGCAGGAACAGAACACCAAAACTGAAGTCTTTTTAGAAGCGGGCTTAGTAATTCCATGAATATTTTGTGTTTTGTAAGTGTATTTTTTATTCGTAATTTTCTTCTTTCTAGTATAGAGGAAGGGGAACGACAACGAACAACCGCAAACCAACAAAGAAACAAACAACCCCCCTTCTCCCTTCTTAACAGCCATCGTATCTCTATTTTTTTCCCTGTTGTTGTTACAATATTTGATTTTTGTCAATGTTCCAAGATGGACTGTTTATGTCCCACACCCAGCACTCCATGCGTATCTCCATTTTACAAAGGTCGTTAGGTCATCCTAGCGAGGGCCATCCATTCACAAGTTTGAAAGATGACAAATGGTCAGTTTGGTCGTTCTTGCTCTGTGCTGCTGGAACTGAGCCCTCGAGTGACAATAATGCAGGAAGGCAGGCAGGGACTCTAAGAGAGAACTCTAAGACACTTGTCATAATGCCTTTGTAAACAACCATGAAATACATTTATGAACCAATTCTGGCAGCTATTTAGCAAAAGAAGGAAAGAATACTGCATATTAAATCACAATATATACAACAGTATTTAAAATATTACTGAATAAAATCTTTAAATCGTTTATAGGCTTGGTGCTGGAGAGGGTGTGGGGAGACGGTCTCAACCATACGCTGTTAGTGGCAAGGAAAACTGGCACAACCCACTCGACTCCCATGAATTTCTCCTCCATACACTCACATAAGGGGAGCATGCACAGAGATGTCATTGAAGTGATGCTTGTAGAAAGCCGGAAGTGTAAATCTCCATGTAGGCATAAATGCTGGTGCATCCATATATGAGAACACTGTGGATTTGTTGACGAAGATGAGGTAGCAGGCGCCAGCCCCGCAGCGAGCACTGTTTCAAGTGTTTTGTGTACATTAACTCATTGAATCCTCACGGCGATTTACAAGGTCAATCCACTTTACTTACATCATTTGATGAGAAGAAACACGTTACTCAAGAGTGTGTCTGGTAGGATTTCAATGGGTAAGAAAAAGGGACGGTGTCCATACTCGTGCATAGACCGCATCTACGAGGACCTCAAGAGAATGCTAGCAGTGATGCCTTCTGGGAGGGGGCAGTGTGACTGTGGGATTGGCGAGGAGTCAGGTTTTTAAACCACTCTATTAGATTCTGGGGGTTGTCATAACAAATTACCGCAAATTCGGTGACTTAATTAAACTAATGGGAATTTATTCTCTCACATTTCTGGAGGCCAAGAGTCTGAGATTAAGGTGCAAGCAGGGTCATGCCTCCTGGGGGAGAAGATTCCTTTGTTGACATTCCTTGGCTTGCAGCTGTATCACTCCAAGCTTGGTCTTTGTCTTCATGTGGCATTGTCCCTGTGTGTCTCTGTTTTCACTTAGCCTTTCTGTAAGGACACTAGGCATTGGCTATAGGGGCCCACCCTAATCCAGTATGACCTCCTCTTAACATAATTAATTATACCTGCAAAGACCTTATTTCCAAATAAGGTCACATTCTGAGGTTTCCAGTGGATGTGAATTTTGGGGGACTATGGCTGCCACAATGGTTAACAAAATATCAGAGTTGGTGGCTTAAACAATAGAATTAATTTTCTCACAGTTTGGGAGGTTTTGACGTCCAAGAGCAAGGTGCCGGTTGGGTTGATTTCTGGTGAAGTATTTCTTCCCAGTTTGTAGATGACCCCTTCTCATTCTGTGCTCTCTCTCTCTCTCTCTCTCTCTCTCTCTCTCTCTCACACACACACACACACACACACACACACACACACACACCCCCATATATCTGGTGTCTTTCTATTCTTAAAGGGACATCTATCCTAACCAGATCAAAGTCCTGAACTTACGATCTCATTTAACCTCAGTTAACTCTGTAAGGGCCCTCTCTCCAAATATAGTCATATTAAGGAGTTAAGGCTTCAACATGAATTTGGGACGGTGGGGACACTATTCATTCCAGAACACTATTCCACCCAGTAGTAGTTGTGTGGTCCTGGATAAGTTACTCAACCTACCTACCTAGTTGGGGCTCAAGGACAGACTTTTCAATTAGCATAGGGAGGTCATTTACAAGATCTTGGCTCCTGCCCTTTCCATGTTCTTGTTTTTCTAATGCCTGGTTCCAGCAGATCCCCCTCAGTGCTGCCCTCTGCTTCCCCGCCCCCCGCAGCTCCCTCCTGCCCCTCTGTTGCCTAGCACCGCCCAGACTGCTCCCATCATAAATTCAGTTGGCAGAGCCTAGGCTGGGTCCTACACCGCCTCAATAACCCTCATCTTCATTCCCCGCATTCTGGTCTTGGAACTGTCTTGCCCATAACACCCTTTCCACATCTCCTCCTTCTCTGGCTCCTGTCCTCTTTCTTCCTTATTCCATTGCATATATTCTCAACAGGGCGGTCTTCACACTCTCTTTCTACTTCCTCACTGACTCCTTTATTCATAAGTCCGGGAAATCTATTTTCTGGCTCTCCTCCTTTGAATTGTTATCTGTGGCCCCCTCCCCCAAATGTCAGATCCAATGGCATTTCCTCGGTCCCCAATATCCTCAGTATCTCAGTTTTATCTGACTCCATGGATTGCCTCTTTTGTCTGGATGTTCTGTGCCCACCATTCCCAAATACACTGTGATCTCTGATTCTGCTCTGATCTCTGGGTGCAACTTTTTATTTATGTAAGAGCTCCTTCCACGCCTCCTTTCCATGTCCAACTCAAACAAGACTCAAGAAGAGGATCCAGATAAATGGACAGGGAAATGAGAGGAATTACTCACCTCTTGGCCACAAGAACCTAGTACTTGTACTTGTCTTTGTGAGCTTACATTCCATTGGAATAAAATGACATTTATTAAGACTTTTCCCAACCTGGTCCCAATCTACTTCTCTGACCTCAACTTCTGCTCTTCCCTTTACTCTTGACTCCACCCTCTGCCCATACATCAATCTTCTGTAGTGATAAGGCACCATGTGCCTAGAATATCTTTCTTTCTTTCCCGTTTTTCCTACTAGGCAAGCTCCTCCATCTCTTCTTCTCCCCCTTTAAGGCCTGGGCTTTCTCAGCACAGTGGAAGGGGCAAATCTCTTATTTAAGGTGATGCTTGTCATAACTCTTCAGTCTTAGACTCGGAATTGCCTTAGCACAGGCAGAGGTGGCCCTTGATCTGGGACCTGTTCTTTAAGAAGTGGCATGGCTGGAAGATGGCCAGAAATATCTGCTAAAATGAATGACCATGGCAGGGGTAAGGGGCCCAAAGATCAAGAGGTTGTGCTAGACCAGAGCTGATCTTCCCTCTTTTAGACCATGCTAAAGTTACCCAGGACCACAGAATTCCTTGCCTGAACTGCCCCTAACTTGCTTCCAGGTACACCTTCCTTAGGGTGGACTGAACGAATAATACGCACAACCTTAGCCCCAAAAGGAGATCAAGAGGCAGCTGTTTGGGGGAATGTGGACGAAGTGTACACATGCATGCTCAGGCATCACAAGCATGTAAATGAAGCCCCTTGCAGTGCTGGATACAGTGGGAGTATGAAGAGAAGGGAAATAATCTCAAGCCAGGAGTTGAGGACTGAGTCTCCTGGCACCAAGTTCTACCATAGCATTCTGAGAAGTCTAAAAGTTTAAATTTGAACCTACCCTTTTGCTCATTTGGAAGGTCTAATTGTCAAGTCAGAAAGAGGGGCAAAGGGAGCACTTGGGTGGATAGTCAGTTAGGCATCTGTCTTCAGGTCAGGTCATGATCTCAGGGTCCTGGGACTGAACCTCAAGTTGGGCTCTCTGCTCAGTGCGGACTCTGCTTGTCTCCTTCCCTCTGGTCGTCCCCTGCTCATTCTGTCTCCCTCTCTGATATATAAATAAAATATTTAAAAATAAACAAAAATAATAAAAGAAAGAGGAACAGAGTATTTAGAATCAAGGGGGCATCTGATTCACACTCACATGTGCCCTGATTCCAAGACTGTACAGACAGAAAAACTAAAGTCTATTCTCTAGAACTTTGCAGTCCACTACTGTAGTCAGCAGCCACATGTGGTGATTTAAATCTAATCTAAATTAATTAAGAATCAAATATAATTAAATATCACTTCCTCAGTTGTGCTAGACACACTTCAAGTGTTCAGTAGTCATATGGGCCTGCTGGCTACCATATCACAGATGGACAATATTTCCATCGCCATAGTAAATTCTAGCAGGCAGTGCTGAGTTTAAACCATCTGAGGGTGCCATAGACATATCATCTCTCAATTCTGCACAAGCATTACCTGAGATGAGTCCTTTTCTCTCGTTTGAACATAAACTTAATGTCTACTTTTCCCAGATAATCCCATCACATAAGAAAATTCAGCTAGTGAAAAATGCCAACATATTTGGGAACTTCAGATACTACCCCAAAAATAAAAACTGGAAGAAAAACCCAATTTTTCCCTCACCATCAAAGTTTCGTGGTGATTTGATTTGGTATACCATGTAAGAGACTAAATTATAAGAGGAATGATCCCATAATTCATACAGACTACTGAAGATATACCATTCATTTGCTGGGGATTGATTTTTCAAAATGGTCTTCTAAATATAATCTCTGTGTCAAACAGGGTATCCCACTGTGATTCAAGAAGGGGGATGATGCTGTGATTCTTCTGCTAATCCTCTTCTTGACATAGTCCCAGGTAAGGTTACTAAATATATCTGTCAAAATACATGGTCCCACATAGGATGGAGTTCCAGGAAAAAACAGACACACATCAGACACAACTAAAGGAAAGCTATTGTGCATTAAAGGGCATTTTTTTCTCTAAGTCAGTTTCCTTCTCCAGAATGTAAAAGTCAATATTGTTAGCAAGAACTAGGGTGGTCCTACTAAGCTTTTGTAGAAATTATTTATTATCATTTCCATTACTAAAAATATCTTCAAAAATATGAAATTACAATATGGATCACTTATAACTGTAAGCGCTTCTAGAAATCATTAATAAATTTAAAAAAGAAATCAGGTTATTTGAACCTAGATTTAGTGTTGGAGGAGAAAAAGCCAGCAAACAAATGTTCAGAAGGGGTACATGGAGGGTCTAGGGAGTAAACTGTCATGTAAGGAAAGAGAAGAGAGTATTTCAAGAAGGACAGAGTGATCAACTGTATCAAATACAGTGGAGCTGTCAGGAGAGATGACAAATGAAAAATATCCATTGAATCAAGCAGCATGAATGTCGTTGTTGGGTGACTCTGCCAAAGGTAGTTTTAGCAGAGTGGTGGAAGCAAAATTCAGGTTACCATAGGCTTAAGAGTGTTGCCAAAGACAGAGAACCCAAGAGCCCATCAGCATTTGGAGATGCCAAAGGACAAGACAGAAGTGCAAGACTGAAAAAAATGGAGGAAGGGGGACTCACAGAAAATGAAACATGATAACTCAGAAAGATTATTTATGGAATCCTTTGCTCTGATGGTATCTGCTGATCTGGCAAACTTGAACTTAGGGTTTGACAGCCTCATGGGGCAAGGGGGATGAAAGTCAAAGACCAGGACTGGATCATTGTGAGAAGTCTAATCGAAATAAAGTGGGAACCCAAAGGACTGTAACACTAAGGTAAAGATAAAATAGAAGTAATACTACCCCTCTCCTAGATGACTACGAGAAAGGAAAACATCAAACACTTGGTACAATTGGAATGTCCAAAACAATACAGCAGTTAGTACCATTGATGTAAGTGAACTAAATGTTTCCCTTAAAGAACTATGAATATCAGTCTGGATAAAATCAATTCAGCTAAATGCTGTTTATTTTATTTTATTTTTAAAGAATTGTTTTTTTTAAAAAAATTTGTTTGTTTATTTATTTTAGAGTGAGAGATCAGCGGGAGGGGCAGAGGGAGATGAAGAGAGAGAACCTCAAGCAGATTCCATGCTGAGTGAGGAGCCCAATGTGGCACTTGATACTACAACCCTGAGATCCTGACCTGGCCTGAAACCAAGAATCAGATGCTGTTTATAAGAGAAAGATACAGAAAGGTTGAAATTTTTAAAGTATAGAAAAATAAATACCATGAAATTACAAACTAAAGAAATGCTGGTATGACTATATTACTATCAGACAAAAAAGACGTAAAGGCAAAAAGCATTATTAGATATAGACTGTTATTTCATGATAATAGAAACTTCAATTGACCAAAAAGTCATTACAATTATGAACATATATGAACTTAATAACATAGGGTCAAAAAATATAAAGCAATAATTTCTAGAAGTACAAATAGAAATGGATAACTTCACAATCATGGCAAGAGAAGTTAGTATGTCTCTCAGAAACTGATGAAATAAAAATGCTAAGAGTCAATAAATAGTGATACGGAAGATTAAAATAACATGGTTTAGCAACCTCATCTAAAAAGTATATACAGAACATTTCATTTAGAAGCTGCAGAATACAAACTATTTTAAAGTACATAGTTACAAACATTGACCATATATATTTAGGGCCATGAAGTAAGTCTCAATAAAAGTTTTTAAAGATTTTATTTATTTATTTGAGTGAGTGAGAGAGAGAGAGAGAGAGTAACAGGAAGCATGAGAGGGGATAAGGTCAGAGGGAGAAACAGACCCCCCCGTCGAGCAGGGAGCCTCATGCAGGACTCGATTCTGGGACTCTGGGATCATGACCTGAGCCGAATGTAGTCACTTAATCAGCTGAGCCACCCAGGCACCCAAGTCTCAATAAATTTTAAAAGATGGAGATCATATACAATATATTCTTTGATCACAATGGAATTAAACTAGAAATCAGCCACAAAAGCATTTCTAGTACATCTCTATATGTTTGAAAATTAAGAAACAATTTTTAAATAACCATGAATCACAAAAGATATTTTCAGGATAAAAGATATTAGATTTTAATAACGAAAAGATTGCATATTAAAATTATGAAATCCAACTAAGGAACTGCTTAGAGTGAAATTTATAGCCTTAAACGGATATATTAGAGAAAGAAAAAGGACTAAAAGGAACAATTTGTGCATACATTTAAAAAATTAGTGAAAGACCAATAAATTAATTCCAAACAAAGTAGAAGGAAGGAAATAATGAAGATGTGAATAGAAGTTAGTGAACTAGAAATCAAGCATACAATGGAGAGGTCAACCAAGCTAAAAGCTGGTTCTTTAAAAAGAACAGAAAAAAAATCAAACTTTCGATGGGTTTGATGAAGAATAAAATAAAATGTGTTGATAATCATTGTTCCAAATGGGAGCTCGGTGGGACCAAGTGTCTCTGGAACACAGTAACCTGCTCAATCTAATTCGCTGGGACTTTAAGGCCTGCAAACGGATGCCACTGGCCACAACAAAGAAAAGACAGAAGAGAAGCACCTATGAGGTCTGCAGTCTTTCTGACTTGGGCTAGTGTGGGGTTGTTTCCTCATTTTCCTCCTTCTACAGAAAGTTCCAGTGATTTCTTTAGTGACTCTATAGGCAAATGAATGGTCCTATTAGGATGTTTCATTGCAGCGCTTCCGTATAGTCTTTTCTCCTAGCTTAAGGAGGTGGTGCCTGCCTTTCATTCACGGACCTTCCTCTACTTGGGATGGATACAGAAGTAACATTAGACAGTCCTGACCTGACAACCCTGTTAAGAGTACAAAGCTATTTATATAAAAGTAACATCTTTTCTGACTTTTGCTGATTATATTATCAGGCCATATAGCTAGATGCAGGACCTTTGAGATGAACTGACTGCTGGAAAGGACTCCCAAATGCTAAGTCTTGTGGGGCAGCTGAGACTGAGGTTCTCAGAGAGACTTGCCATAACCCTTAGGATGCTGTTGATAGAAAACACAATGGTTTCAAATATGAGCCCAAGTCAAAACACAGAAATGTAAATGTCTCAAATTACAGGGCCCAGTTTGCTGTCAGATTGCTACTCACAAGGGCAACTCTACAGTGCTGTGTAGAGGCGAAGGGAAGGCAGGTGTTTCTTTAAGGATGGGCTATGAACCTCCTGAGTAGATAGAGGATGCTGGACAAAGCATGGAGGAAATACGCACAGACCAATATGCAGCAGGGGTGAGATGGCAAGGTGCCAACCGTAGAGTGACTGGGCTCCTCCAGTATTTAGTGAACAGTCTCTGTTCCTTTGTTGGGGAAGGCAGACCCTTTACCGACCAATGCCAAGTCCTTATGTTTGACTCATTTTACGATCAGCCAGAGGCTGCAGCCCTCAGTCATAGGGTTGCCAGGTAAAATACACAGGAGCCAGTTAAATTTAAATTTCCAAGAAATAGTAGATAATTTGTACTATAAGTATCTTTAAATATTGCATGGAACATATTTATACTCAGATTCTATTCATATTTATTTGAAATTCAATTTCAACTGGGCATCCCATATTTTCATTTGCTAAAGCAGGCAATCCTTCTCAGGTAGACCATCAGCTGAGGATGGGGGCATGGTCAGGCTTCTGGTCCCTGGGAGAGCAAAGTAGTGCAGTCCTATTTTCAGGGAGCTGGGGAGGTTGTTATCAGGCATTAGGCCAAGAACCCCATCACTACAACTGAAGTAGAAGGTGGGATTGAGTCAGAGGACCAAAGAACATTTTAGAAACTAGAAGAAGTATATAAAGTCCCAGGAGGACCACACCCTCAGGAGCAGACTGGGCCCTGACTCACTGACCGCCACCTCTAGAATTCCTTAAATTGCCAATGACTAGTTGCAGGATCAGGTTCCCTAAGAGGGATCCCTGGGCCACTTGCATCAGATTCTCCTGGGCATTTGGAAAATGGAGGCCCCACTCTAGATTTACTGAATTGGAATCTCTAGGGTTAAGACTAGAAAGCTGCATTTTCTCTAAGCAGTCCTGGTGGCTCTAACATGTACTAAAATTGAGAGCCAGTGCCCTCAAGCCAGGAACAATGTACACAAATAATCAGGCATGATGGTGAAGACAGAGACTCTGGAGTCAGACTGCCCAAGCTAGATTTCTGGCTTTGCCATTCATTATCTGTGCAATCTGGGGCAAGTGACATAGCTTCTCTGGGCCTCAGTTTCTCCATCGGTGAAACAGGAATAGTAATTGTGCCGACGCCATGGGGCTACTGTCACCATTAAATGAGAATATATGGACCAAACCCCAAGAGCCATGTCTGATCTTTAGGAAGCACACATATGTGCTAGTCATTGTTAGGGGTCGAGTGGACCCCCTGGGGACAAAGAAGACCTGTTTGGGTACTGGGGTCCTATTTCTTGCAATAGAGCACCCAGGGCAAGGGGTTTGTGGCACCAGAAGTCATGACAATGATTAATAGGAAGGACAGTTTTGAAATGCATGGGTGATCATGTTTGGATGGAGCAAGAAGCTAGGAAAATGGATATTGTTCATTAAGCTCTAATTAGCAGGTAAATTGTACAAGGGGAAGGGAGTCCAAGTGTTACTACCGGTAATTAATGTGCTGCTCCTCTCCCTGGTAACCCTTTGATTTGAACCGTCTAACCTGAAGTCTTTATTAGACACTAAGATCCTGGAAATACAGGCTGCTAATTATTTTGGTGAGCGCCTGATTGTACTAAAGGAAATGGATGTGTCCTATTCTCCCTAATGACTTGAGCACCGGGAAAAGACAAAGTAGTTCTAGCCATGATGAATTATGCCCAGGAGATTTGGAGAGGACAATCATTCTCTTCGTTCATTTAACAAATGTGAACAGTGTCTCCACATTGGGAAAGCAAATGTGACCAGACATAGTCTGCTTAGGAAAACAACCCACTTGGTTGATGCGCCCAGTCCCAGTGACGTGGTTGCTGCCTAAACGCTTGCTCAGTTCTTCTGAGGCTCCAGCCTTGCCCCTGGAGTCTTGGCCCCCCACCCTCGACCTGGAACTAGACCTTCCTCAGCCTGGGCTGACCCCACGCTGTGCTGAGAAAGCCAGTTTCCCCAGCCACACACGGAACTCTGAGCTGCCTTCGACCAGCCATCCTCCATGCTTCCATTCTGACTGATGTCAAGAAATCTGAGTGTTCCTTCTTGTGGGAACAATACATCCAATGCCAGCAAAGCATGTTGGGGGCCAGTGAAAAGGCAAATCACTATGGTCCTTTCCACCTGGCACACTGTCACATGTCGATGTGCCTGGGATGCTGAGGAGTGCCCTTTGGGTGGCTTCTGACAGCAATTAGAGCTTAAAGGCAAGAGGCGTTGGGAGCATGAGGCAGCTGGGGGCAGAGTCTCTGATGTCCCTGGAAGTGTAACACAAGAGAGGTTAGACAGAGCATGAGACACTTTCAGAATAAAAAACAATAATAATAATAGCGAGTGTTTGTTGAGTGTCTACTCAGTGTTCTAAGTGTTTGCGTGTATCATAACACTCAACTCTCCCATCAACCCTCTGATAAGGCACTATGAGTATCTGGGTTCAAGCTTGTTTTTTAAATCGAATTTTACTTAACTTAAATTCAATTAATTAGTGTATAGTGTATTACTAGTTTTACAAGTAGAGTTCAATGATTCATCAGTTGTGGGTTCAAGGTTGTTTTTACCTTTAAGAATTGAGCCAAATGCAGTATCGATCCAGAGAAGAATTGGCCAAAGAAGTCTGGAGTGCTTGAGAAACTCCTTGACCATCCAGCCCTCCCTGAGGGTGGAGGATATGTGACTTGGCACTAAGAAACCCTCTGCTTGGCTCTCTTGGGCCAGGGACTGCTTGGGGCTAAAATAGAACCCCAAATGTTCACAGTAGCATTACTTATAATAGCCCCAGAGTGGAAAGGTCTACTGATGGACAAATGGATAAACAAAATGTGTTTTATCCATATGATGGAATACTACATGGCCATAAAAGGAAACCAGGCACTAATACACACTACGGCATGGGGAAACCTTGAAGACATGCTAAGGGAAAGAAGCCAGGCACAAACCAGATTAGTGGTTTCCTGGAGCTGGGGGTTGGATGGAATGTGGAGAGGCTGCTAATGCGTACAGGATTTCTTTTGGGTTGGTGGCAATGTTCTGAAATTAGATAGCGGTGATGGTTGCAGGACTTTGTACAGGAAACCACAGAATTGTGCGCTTTAAAAGGGGGAACTTTTGTATATGACTATATCTCAATAAAAACAATCAAATGAGAAAACAGAACAACAACAACAACAACAACAACAACAACAACAACAACAACAAAAGGGAACAAAGAATCCACCCTATCAGGGGCCGGAGCAAAACACTATCTTATGAAGCTGGCTGTGGGAGAAAGGCCCAGGGCTGAGAGGATATTGGGCTCTTCCATGAGCCTTAGCATAACCTCAGGCAAGTTCTTTCACCTCTCTGATCCTGTTTTCCAGTCTCTTAAGTGGCATTGTTATGAGAAAATATATAGCCTACGGGATTTTGAAAACCATAAAATGCTTATTTAAAGTGACAGTGCACTAGTTATAGGCAAGGTACTAGTGGCCTTGCATGTGCAGAACCTTTGCCCATTTCGGAGCAGAAACTGCTCGCCTGCTCTCTCTCAGCAAGCTGCCAGCTGCTACCCTGATTGCCAGGCCTGCCCCAATCTTCAAAACATGAGAAATGTGGAGGCTGAGATGGAAGAAAGTTTTGCGTATCAGCGAGAAGACGGGAAAAAGCTTTTACTATCTACCGTCTACACAGAAGGGCCCTCGCATTGCTTCTGCCTGGGATGTGGCAAGCTTTCAGTGTTGGGGGTCCTCTGGGAGGCCAAGTGGATCCTCTCATCTCATAGCAAAGGACCTGGGGGAAGGGACCCTGCCAGGACCTGGCTGAGCTCCAGGGATGCCAGCTCTCTACGCAATTCCCTGTCCACTAGTCATTTCTTTATTCTCCTTCCCAATCTCTGTATGGGTTTCCAAAGTTTTCCTGGGACCACAAGGGAATGTCCTAGGTGCCCTCTGTTTTGATTCTCTATCTTATAGCTTTCAAATCCCAAATAAAGTGTTTTTCTCCACCCCCAGTTACTAGGGCTTCCTAGCAGGCCTTTTAGAAAGACACTTAAAAATCCTTTGGAAGCTTAAATAAACCATACACACTGCGGCTCTACCCAATAGAGAGCTTCCTCCTTAATTACTTATTTTACATGAGTCGTCCTACCCTTGCAAACCCTGACTGGTTTTCTTCCACATATGTATCCACATAACAGATTCAATATCCATGTTTTTCTTAGGACTGGGAAATGTTCAGAATCTTTATTAAGACAGTTCATAAAAATAACAAGATTAATTTAACCAGATGCAGAACGCCTTCCATTATTAAAATAGGTACGTCTCCCACTTGTCCAAACGGGGCGGGTGGCCAGAGATCACCTCACACTCTCTCCTGCTTATTCCTCAGTTCCCGGCGAGTCCAGGCCATAGCCGCTGGGAATTCTAACTACCCCGGGCCTCCACCAGCTCTGGGGGCCACCTCCTCCCAGGAGGACGTGCCCGAGAACGTAACAATGCCTGAGAGCAGTTTGCCGACTCTGTTTACAGCATTGTTAAGGGAGTCTGGGGTGTAGGGGAGATGCCAGTGTCTTCAGTCGCTAGATGCATGTTTCCTTTTTCATTCAAATTTTTGTTGACTTGAATGACAACGGCTCCATGCCAGAAGTAAGTGGATCCAAACGGTCAGGGAATCAGCCTGAGAGCCCGATGTGGACGAACTCTCCCAAGATGGGAATGGGCTTTCTGGGCCGCTGGTCTCTTTTTAGGGCTCACCTTCATCTGGGGAGGAGAGCAGAATCGGCTCTCGGGCTGCCTTTCTGGAGAAATCCCGGCTACGTCCAGCCGGGAGAGCGAGAGCGCGCGACCCGGGTCCCAGCCAGCGAGGAGCAGTGAGATAATTAATGTGAAAAGACTCCAGGCGGGAGATTGTTATTCGTGCGGATTGCCTTCTCAGTAGCGAGCACCGGGAGGGGGTGGGATTCATCTTCAAACAGGGAGACACATTCCTACTTCGGGATTTCCAGCTAGAGAAAGTGTGTACAATCTTAGTTTCAGCCATGTCTGTCTTTCCCTTAAAGGGCTCTAAATGTTGAGGTCCCTTGCGGAATCCACCCCCACTCCCCACCCGGTGTCCGACCCTCTCCCCGAGGGGCAGGAGGGCAGCTGTGTCCATGCGGTGGCGCTCCCAGATAGCGCAACCCCCTCTCCCCCACCGCAACAAGAAGGCCAGTCTGGGACAAGTTTCAAAGTGTTTGCCGCTATTTTCTGGGAGGCTTCTCAACAAGATCCATAACTTTGAGTAGCGGGCAGAATCCACTCCCATGACCAAGGTTGTGGAGGGAGCGAGTACAGAATCTCACCCTTTTAGTTAGCCCGCGCCGTTCGGATTTCCCTTGGCCCGCGCGCTTCAGGAGCCTGGGCGCACCACAGGGAACCGTGACGCCTCCCCAGGGAGATTTACCGGGTTAGGGGCGGCCCGACCCAACGCGGTGGAAATGAGACCCCTGGCAGGGGGTGGGCCGAGATGAGCTGTGGGCTTAGGACGGAGGCACTGGTCCGCCGCCGTCCTCTTGGCTGCGCTGCCCGGCACCTCCGCGCCCGTCCCGCTGCTGCAGCGCAGCTCCCCGAGGCTGCTGGAGAATGTTCTTCCCTGTAGAGCCTGCGGAGCGCCTCCAGAGGGGACAAGATCCGAAACCGTCATCCAGGGTTTCTTAGAGGAGTGGCGGCCCAAGAGAAGGGCTTTCTTGCTCCCTTTACTCCCCCCCCCCCCAAAGCAATCTCTGAGCTCCCATAGCCAGGGTGCTCCGCAGCGGGGAAGGGGATCAGCTCTCGCTCTCCCCAAAGTTTGGGACAAATAGCCACCAGCCACCTCCCTTCGCATCCACATTGCAGACTCACTCCCAGCCTCCAGAGCCAGGCGCAGGGGACATCTCCCTCGGTAGAGTGTAAGTCCGGGATAGACTGAGCGGTCACTCGCTGCTGCCGCTAAGGGAGCCAATCGTTTCCTGGCAGGCAATGGAGGAGAGATAAATTCCCTAGAGACTGGTCACCCAGACTGAGATTGGAAGCTCTGGGAAGCTGAACCCTGGTCCCCCACGAGGTGCAGAAGGCTCTGAACGGGCAAGAGCTCCTGGATTGGAATGAACCTTTCAAAGACAACGTAGGGGTGTATTTCTAAGGTTCAAGGGCCACTGGTTCCCCCTCACACTCTGCTGGGGGCTACAGACTGGCGTGGATTGGAGCTGGACTCCAAGAGGGAACCCATGCTCCTGTCCTGCATTTTACATGGCTTTGCTGGGTGTTTTCACTGGTAGGGGAGGGAGAAGAACTTGCTAGAAACAGATGCGCAGTGGTCGGGGGCGGGGAGGTGGACTCTGAGTTTGTCACGACGCAAGGTACCTAGGGGATGGGGAGAGGCGGCTAGAGGGGAAGCACAAACAAGGCAGTCGGAAGCAAGACGACACCTCGATGTGGATTTGTCCAAAAAGAGTTGGAGACCAAAGCGGGGGTGTGCAGGGAGCTCTGATTGGTCAGGGGGAGGGACTTGGGGTGGGGCTAGCCACCTCTTGAGGCTTTAAAAGCTCATCGGAGAGGGGCGGGCCGCTGTCATTCCTCCTCTGGTTCCCGGAGAGGAAGCAGCTTTCGAGAAGCTCCAGGCTCCTGGTGAAAGAGCAGGTGTTCGCGGTCCTGACTGGGGGATCCTAACGGTCTCCAGCAGCATCATGGGGCCTACCCTGGCAGTTCCCACCCCATACGGCTGCATTGGCTGTAAGCTGCCGAAGCCAGACTACCCACCAGCTCTCATTATCTTTATGTTCTGCGCAATGGTCATCACCATCGTCGTAGACCTGATCGGCAATTCCATGGTCATCCTAGCTGTGACAAAGAACAAGAAGCTGCGAAATTCTGGTAAGCAACCCTTCCTTCTTCCTACCCAGAGCTCAGCCACTTACCATCCCTAGGTCATGGGTTTGGGCGCCCAAAATAGTGAACCCTTGGACAGTGCCCTCACACTGAACGTCCCTACCTCCAAATTCCTTGCAAACTTGGGCGGTGATGTTATGCGGGGGGCCCCATTAACTTAGAGCTTCTCAAAGCTGAGGGAGCTCAGGAAAATAGCTTTTGGCGTCCAAGTGCAAAGCCCGGGTTCCGGCGGAGCGCGGCAGACCGCCCAGCCCTGCCCCGTCGGAGACCTGATGCAGAGGGAGCCGGCACCCGAGCAGAGAGTGCGGCCACCGTCTGGGGACAGCACGCCGAGCCAGACACCGCCGAGGTGGCCGCGCCCGGGCGGCGCGGGTCGAACCGATGCGGAGGGAGCCGCGGGGCTGCGACCCGCTCCGGAAAGTTAAGTTCGCGGCGGCTGCGGCGCTGGCAGGAGCGCAACGCAGCGGCCGCGCGCTCGAGCCCACTGAGCCCCTGCAGCCGCGGCTCTGGGGCTCCGGGCCCTGAGTGTGGAGCGGGGTGGTCGGAGTCCCCCGGAGCCGAGCTCCGTCCGCCCGTCCGGGCCGCAAGGCAGAGAGAGCAGAGCGGCGGTCTGGGCGCAGCCCGCAGTGGCAGCGACGGCAGCGGCGGCGGAGATCGTGAAGTCCGTAAGCCGGGTGCTGGGGGTCCTAGGGCTGGCGCAGGAGAGGCCCCGGAGGCCCCTGGGGGGAGAAGACGGCAGAACCAGACGAGGATGGCGGGAGGGTTGCGGGAGAGCTCAGAGGGGGTGGCGGGAGGCGCGGAGAGACTGCAGAGCGCGGGGAGCTGGGATGGGGTGGTGAGGCGAGCGAGAATCCCCTTGCCACAAGCCAGGGCCGAGGGGAGGGGCCAGCTGCGATCCGGGCTGGGGGAGGCGCGGGGGAGCGGCGGGGCGCCGGCACTTGTGCGGAGGGTGGGGGTGGAGGGCCTGCAAAGCGGAAAGCCCCTTTTGCAGGTTGGGCTGGAGGGGGAGGGGAGGGGAGGGGCTAAGGGGCCCGAATTCTGTGCTGGGGTCCCAGGAGAGAGGGGGCGGTGCCCGGGAATCTCTGCTGCTGGGGTCTCCACTGGCTGCGGCCAGGGGGCCGAGGGGGAGAGGGGGTGGGGGGAGATGGTCGGGTACTCACAGGACCCGGCGGGCGGGGCGAGGAAGCAGCCAGTCTCTGGGGGATTACTTTTCAGGGATGAGGAGTCACAACTACCATACAAGTTTCAAAATGCACTGACAGGCACACAGTCATTAAAAGTTTTTTTTTAAACTCTGGGGGGCGTGTCTGATTTCTTTTCGGTCCCATGGAGACCTGGGGCTGCACGCTTGGACCTCACCTTAGCTCCAACAGTGCGGTCCCAAGGGACCACGGAGCCCCGAGGACCACCTGCGAAGCCCATTTTCTTTCTTTACTTTTCTTCTTCCTTTTCCTTTTTTCCTTCTCCTTTCTTTTCTTCTAGAATTCAAATAAAGGTTTTTTATGGTTGTTGTGGTTTTGTTTTTAAGGCTTTTCCCTCTGTCTTTTCCACTTTTTTTCTCCCAATTCATTTCTTTGACAGAAGACCCTAGGAAGAACCTCTGGGTAGAAAGCGCTGAGGCCCCACCTTGGCAGCGCTGGCAGGAGGGCAGAGGGAACCATTCCTTTGCCCTTTTATAAGATGCTCATTTTCTCCTAGTTCAAGATGAAGTGCAATATTTTGCCAAACCAATGCTAAGTAGCAACAAGGTGTTTAAAAAAGGGGGGGTTTCTGCTCCTGCATTTGGCCTCTTCCTCCCTTTTTTGGAAAGGATTTGCAAAAAAACGTTTCACCGCTGCCCTACAAAATGGGAGTGGAGGGCCGACGCCTACCCCCCCTTCACTTTCCTGTTTAGCGTCAGGCTCCAATAAAGTTCCGCGCAGGGCGGGGAGCTCTTACACAGGGGGCTGAACGTGGGGGTGCGCGGTTCTCCTCTGGACCCGCAGGAAGCAGGCACCTCTGCTAATCTTTGCAGGGATTTTCCTGATTGTTTTTCTCCCTATGCACTGTTCTTGGTTTCAGACTAACTTTTACAGGGTCCCCCCTCTTCCCCTCAGTTTTCCCTCTTAGCCTACCTCGGAAATGGTAAGTACTTACTGGTCTTGGTCATACATTATTGTCTGATACCGTTTTCTTAAGAAGAGGACGGCTTCTAGTGCCCTTTCCCAGACTGTTCTCTTAGACGTGTTTGCGTTGTAAAAGCAGTGCTGGCCTAAAGAAGGCAGAAGGCTCATTCATTTTTTTCTTTTTTGGTGAGGCGGGTGGCGGTGGTTGAGGCTTCCCCACGTACCTGCAATCTCTTCCCTTCCCCCCACACCTCCAGCCTACTCCCTACCCACCGATTTATCAAGCTCGCCTCTACGGCCTCTCCCCCCTCTCTCCCTAGCCCCTTGTAGAGAAAAAAATGTGCATTTTGTTTTTGTTTAAAATGGTGTCAGCGCGTCCCTGCGTGAGTATGAAGGGCTCCGCAAAGGGCGTATGTGCTTTCTGCTTTCTGACAGAAGTTCGCTTTTTTTCTCAAAGCAGCATTGTCTGAAAGAAAAAAGTTGCACAAGAGACAGGTCCGCCAAACCTAGCTGTGCATCTGCATAATGCTTGTATATGAAAATAAAAACACAACAGTATGTCTCTAAAATAATTCTAAAATTCTGAATTGTCATCACTTCAGCTGATCTTTTTCCTCCAGTTTCAATTTATAGATTTCCATACTTAACCATTTGTTTTCCTCTGTTCCCGCCCCCACCATATGTTTTTCAGGCAACATCTTCGTCGTTAGCCTCTCCGTGGCCGACATGTTGGTAGCTTTCTACCCCTACCCTCTGATGCTGCATGCCATGGCCATTGGGGGCTGGGATCTGAGCCAGCTGCAGTGCCAGATGGTTGGATTCATCACAGGGCTGAGTGTGGTCGGTTCCATCTTCAACATCGTGGCCATTGCCATCAACCGTTACTGCTACATCTGTCACAGCCTCCAGTATGAGCGGATCTTCAGCGTGCGCAACGCCTGCATTTACCTGGTGGTGACCTGGATCATGACCGTTCTGGCTGTCCTGCCCAACATGTACATCGGCACCATCGAGTATGATCCTCGCACCTACACCTGCATCTTCAACTATCTGAACAACCCTGCCTTTGCTGTGACCATCGTCGGCATCCACTTTGTCCTCCCTCTGCTCATCGTGGGTTTCTGCTACTTGAGGATCTGGACCAAAGTGCTGGCAGCCCGTAACCAGGCTGGGCAGAATCCTGACAACCAGCTTGCTGAGGTTCGCAATTTTCTAACCATGTTTGTGATCTTCCTCCTCTTTGCAGTGTGCTGGTGCCCTATCAACGTGCTCACTGTCTTGGTGGCTGTCAGTCCGAAGGAGATGGCAGGCAAGATCCCCAACTGGCTTTATCTTGCAGCCTACTTCATAGCCTACTTCAACAGCTGCCTCAATGCTGTGATCTACGGGCTCCTCAATGAGAATTTCCGAAGAGAATACTGGACCATCTTCCATGCTATGCGGCACCCTGTCCTTTTCCTCTCTGGCCTCATCACCGATGTTCGTGAGACTCGGGAGGCCCGTGCCCTGGCCCGTGCCCGTGCCCGCGCCCGAGACCAAGCCCGTGAACAAGATCGTGCCCGTGCCAGTCCTGCTGTAGAAGAAGTGCCAATGAATGTCCGGAATGTTCCGCTGCCTGGTGATGCCGCGGCTGGCCAACCTGAGCGTGCCTCTGGCCATCCCAAACCGGCCTCTGCCCACCCCAAACCGGCCTCTGGCCACTCCAGGTGTGCCTCTGCCTACCGCAAGCCTGCCTCTGGACACCATAAATCTGTCTTTAGCCACTGCAAGCCAGTTTCTGGTCACTCCAAGTCTGCCTCTGGTCACCCCAAGTCTGCCACCGTCTATCCTAAACCTGCCTCTGTCCACTTCAAGGCTGACTCTGTCCATATCAAGCCTGCCTCCAGCCCCTCGAAACCTGTCACCGGCAGCCACTCTAAGGCTGCCTTCAGCCCCGCCGCCGCCAGCCACCCCAAACCCACAGCTACCACCCACCCGGAGCCCCCCGCTGCTGATCATGCTGAGCCTGCCGCCACCTGCCAAAGCCAGCCCGTGATGGTCAGCCGCCCTGAGCCTGCCGCCGCCCGCCACCCAGAGCTCACTGCCTCCTGTCGCCCGGACACCACTGCTACCGGCCCCTTTGAGTGCGCCGTCCCTGACCTCCCTGAGCCTGTCTGCAGCCTTGCCAGTGGGTCCTCTGGCTCGGCTGCCAGCCTACTAGAGCTTCCCGCCGCCAGCCTTCCTGACCCCACCGTGACCTCCACTACCACCAATGATTACCATAAGATCGTGGTTACTGATGTTGAAGCTGATTCTGATGAAATGGCAGTGTGAAAAGTCCTCTTAGGGGTGGCCAAGCAGTGACCCACTTTCCAGTTTGTCTAGCATATGTAATTCAAAGTGAGATAACTTCCTATACCTACACACAGACACATGGACACCGATTCACGGGCATGGTGTAAACTCCATCCACCTCGTAGGCATACTCCTCTATGTAACAGACTCTGAAAAAGTGTGTGTGTGTGTGTGTGTGTGTGTGTGTGTGTGTGTGCACGCACGTGTGCACGCTTGCTATTTTAGAGAATTTTCCCCTAAGTTTGACATCTGTTGTTCTGAGCCTCCCTTTCTTCCTGTAGTTGACCTTGAGCCAACAGTGATCCTTGAAATTTTAGACTTTGATTTTTCCTCACTCCCGTGTTCCCTCTTCTCCCCTCTCCTCATTTCCTTCTGCTTTTTCCTGCTTTCTTCTCTCATCCCCCCAGGGGTGGGAGAGGAGTGCTTCTGTAAGTAAATGTGACTGCAAAGCTTCATGTTTCTAATTGTGTAACTCTATATTGTACTTTTAATGGCAGTCAGAAAGGCAGTTTTGATCAAGTGCAAGGACTTCAAAGTTTCTTTTCTAAATTTCAGCAACAAGATGTGACCCATATATAAAAACACAATTTGATAAGCTCTTATTAAAGTACATTTTTATGCCTATGAGTTCAAATGGCAAAAGAGAAGATATGGCCAAACCAAATCATTTCTAATTTATGAAAATTCAAATATTGGTGCTGATTTTTGTAGTCAAACATGAATGCAGATGATGAGATGTTTTTACCCTGTTTTTAGTCACTTACCTTTTTAAGCATTTGCCAGAATTTTCTTTCATTTAGTTCCAGAGAAACAAATCCTTTCATAAACTAATTTCTCCTAAAATCCAAATTTGTAGTCACTAGGATCAATTACAGTCATGTATTTAATATTATAATTCATACCTACTCTTTACCTCAGAGATTTTTTTAGACGGCCTGGTGTTTCTACATAATCAATTGTTACCTTTTCCTTTTTCATTTAGAAGGGAATTCAAGGGAATAGCTGAAGACTTTCTCTCCTGCCTTGCCTCTCAGCCTCCCAGCTGCGGAGGGAGGCAGGGGGAAAAGATGCCCAAGAATGACTTTTGTGTAGAATTCAAGCAAAAATTGTTTAATACAAATTTCAACTATTGATTCAAACCAATACATAAAGCAAAGGTTACTGTATAAATGCCTGTAAGGATAAGTGGAAATGTATTATACTGCCTTAATTTGATTCTGTGTTTGTGGTAGCAATTAAATAAAAGTGATTTTGTGGCTTTGATGTGTGATTTGTTGATAAATTTACTTCCTCCACCAGATTCCTCGTGGGGGGGGGTTAGGAGGTAGGTGAAAAGCATTGACCTTGGGGGATCAGAAGATTTAGGTACAAGTTCTGTCCTCTCTATGAGCAAGTCAAATGACCACTCTTGCCCCAGTTTCTTGGCTCTGCAAACTGTGGCCAGGTCCGGGTGGAAGAGGGGCTCCCTGGGTTTGGTGTGTGTGCTGACAATGGATGGCCTGACCTGCCTGTTCTTAGACTTCTGGACCTTGCCTTCCATGGCTTCTGAAAACAGACCCTTTTTTATACCCATGGAAGCGTGAAGCCAGACCTCAATAATGTCACAACCCCAGAGGCTGCTGGGACCAAGAAACAGAGCTCATGAGCCCGTGAGGGAAGGCAGAGAAGTGGGACACAGGAGGACAGGTGTTTCCTTTCCAGCTGGAAGATGGGTGGCAAAACCCCAGCCACTGGGCAAGTCTCCCTGACCTCAGGAACACAGTCTCAAAAGAATCTCTAATGACAAGGAAATGCCCCAAATAAAGTGCTCTGTAAAAATAAAAGTGGATTCAAAATAATATACAGTAAGATATCAATTTTGTTTGGAAAATATGTACACTTAAACATGTGCATATACATAAACACAGAGTTTCTATCCAGGTTTAGCCAGACTGTGAGTATAAAATGAGGTCATCTTAAATTTTTATGCCCAAACTACAGTGGTTTGAGCCCCGTTAGAATGACTGCTGAACCTTAGGCTGACTCCCTGTGCAAAATTTTGAGCAAATATTCCTGGAAATCCCAACAAGATATTTCCTTGTGTGCTCACAAACTGGTCTATAGCCAGTACCCCCTGCTGCGTTTCCATGTTTCCCTCTCCGCTTTGGGTGAGATTGCAAGTATTTAAAACAAGGATGCTGTGTGTCAGTGCTCTGAACTACTAGTCTCCTGGGGGCTCAAGGGGGCAGGCTTCTGAGAGGAGAGGGGAGGAGAGAGAAAATTATCCATACTTTTTACAACTTCGTCCCACACTCTACTCTCAAGTGCCTGATGAAGCTCTGCTTGTTACCAAAGTGTCACAAAGTCTTATAAAGAGGCTACTGTGCTCGCCTGACCTCCTATCTCCACCGCGAAAGCCCTCTCCACCACAAGAACAAGCTGTAGTTCAAGCACAGAGCCAAGGGTTTTCTCTCTGTCCCTCTCTCCTCTATCCTGTCCCTCTCCACTCCCCAAAGTCAAGAAGTCTCATAAACAGATCTCTGATTTATCACAGCCACTGTGACAGTTTAAATGACAGTTTTCCCCAGTTTCTACTTTTTTCTCTTTAAATGGAAATAAAATGTACATATTGTAAGGAGACAGCCTGGCAAATTTTTATGTACATATACATCGGTGTAACTACTACTCTGAAGATACAGATGGTCTTCTAGAAGGCTCCATTTTGCCTTCCAGTCAATACTTCATCCCAAAGCAGCCATTATCCTGACCTCTATCTCCATACATTAATTCTATCTGTTCTTGAACTTCATATAAAAAGAAGTATATAGTACGGATTCTATTGTATACAGTTTCTGGTCTTTTCTAATTGTGATAAAATGTATATAACAAAATTTGCCACCCACTTAACCATTTTTTTGTTTTTGTTTTTGTTTTTTTGTTTTTGTTTTTTATTTTAATTTTAATTTTTTTTTCAGTGTTCCAAGATTCATTGCCCATTCCCTACACCCAGTGCTCCACGCAATAGGTGCCCTCAGTACCCACCACCAGGCTCTTCCATCCCCCTACCCCCCTCCAAGTCCCTCAGTTTGTTTCTGTGTCCAAAGTCTCTGTTGTTTCGTTTCTCTCCCTGAATTACCCTACTTCCCATTTACTTTCCTTCTCCTACCATCTTTTATATTACCCCTTATGCACCGCAAGTAAGTGAAACCATGTAATACTTGACTTTCTCTACTTGGCTTATTTCACTCAGTATAATCTCTTCCAATCCAGTCCATGTTGCTACAAAAGTTGGATATTCATCCTTCCTGATGGAGGCATAGTATTCCATTGTGTATATGTACCACATCTTCTTTATCTATTCATCTGTTGATGGGCACCTTGGCCCTTTCCACAGTTTGGTGATTGTGGCCATTGCTGCGATGAACATTGGGGTACATATGGCCCTTCTTTTCACGACATCTGTATCTTTGGGGTAAATACTCAGTAGTGCAATTGCAGGGTCATAGGGTAGCTCTATTTTTAATTTTTTAAGGAATCTCCACACTGTTTTCCAAAGCGGCTGCACCAGCTTATATCCCCACCAACAGTGTAAGAGCGTTCGCCTTTCTCCGCAGCCTCTCCAACACTTGTTGTTTCCTGTCCTGTTAATTTTGGCCATTCTGACTGGTGTAAGGTGGTATCTCAGTGTGGTTTTGATTTGAATTTCCCTGATAGCTAGTGACGCTGAACATTTTTTATGTGTCCGTTAGCCATTTGTATATCTTCTATGGAGACGTGCCTCTTCATGTCTCTTGCCCATTTTTTGATGTGTTCATCTTCTTTTTGGATGTTGAGTTTGAGTAGTTCTTTATAGATCTTGGATACCAGCCCTTTGTCTGTAGTGTCATTTGCAAATATCTTCTCCCATTCTGTGGGTTGCCTCTTTGTTTTGTTGACTGTTTCCTTTGCTGTACAGAAGCTTTTTATTTTCATGAAGTCCCAGAAGTTCATTTTTGCTTTTGTCTCCTTTGCCTTTGGAGACATGTCTTGAAAGAAGTTGCTGTGGCCGATGTCAAAGAGGTTACTGCCTATGTTCTTTTCCAGGATTTTGATGGATTCCTGCCTCACGTTGAGGTCTTTCATCCATTTCGAGTTTGCCTTTGTGTGTGGTGTAAGAGAATGGTCTAGTTTCATTCCTCTATACGTAGCTGTCCAATTTTCCCAGCACCATTTATTGAAGAGACTGTCTTTTTTCCACTGGATATTTTTTCTTGCTTTGTCAAAGATGATTTGTCCATAGATTTGTGGGTCCATATCTGGACTCTCCACTCTGTTCCAATGGTCTATTTCTCTGTTTTTGTGCCAGTACCATGCTGTCTTGGTGATCACAGCTTTGTAATAAAGCCTGAAGTCAGGTAATGACATGCCCCCAGCTTTGTTTTTCTTCTTCAGCAATTCCTTAGCCATTTGGGATCTTTTTTGGTTGCATATAAATTTTAGGATTGTTTGTTCCAATGCTTTGAAGAATGTTGGTGAAATGTTGATCAGAATGGCATTGAAAGTATAGATTGCTCTGGGCAGTATAGACATTTTGACAATGTTTATTCTTCCGATCCATGAGCATGGAATGTTCTTCCATCTTTTTGTGTCTTCTTCAATTTCTTTCATGAGTGTTCTGTAGTTCCTCGAGTACAGATCCTTGACTTCTTTGGTTAGGTTTATTCCTAAGTATCTTATGGTTTTTGGTGCTATAGTAAATGGAATCGATTCTCTGATTTCCCTTTCTATATTTTCATTGTTAGTGTATAAGAATGCAACTGATTTCTGTGCGTTGATTTTGTATCCTGCCACATTACCGAATTGTTGTATGAGTTCTAGTAGTTTGGGGGTAGAGTCTTTTGGGTTTTCCACATAAAGTATCATGTCATCTGCATAGAGAGAGAGTTTGACTTCTTTGCCAAGCTGAATACCTTTTATTTCTTTCTGTTGTCTGATTGCTGTTGCTAGGGCTTCTAACACTATGTTGAACAGTAGTGGTGAGAGTGGGCATCCTTGGCTTGTTCCTGATCTCAGAGGGAAGGCTATCAGTTTTTCCCCATTGAGGATGATATTCCCTGTGGATTTTTCATAGATAGATTTTATGAGGTTGAGAAATGTTCCCTCTATCCCTATACTTTGAAGAGTTTTAATCAGGAATGGATGTTGTATTTTGTCAATTGCCTTCTCTGCATCAATTGAGAGTACCATGTGGTTCTTCTCTCTTCTCTTATTGATTTGTTCTATCACGTTGATTGATTTGTGAATACCACTTAACCATTTTTAAGTGTGCAATTCAGGGCATTAAGTGCATTCACAGCATTGTGTGACCATCATCCATCACCTCAAATGTAAACTCTGCAGCCATCGAATAATAACTCCCTATTCTCCCTCTCCAGCTCCTGGTCACCTCTATTCCACTTTCTGTCTCTATGAATTTCCTAGTCTATGAATCTCATATAAGTGAAAAATACACAATATTTGTACTTTTTGTGTCTGGCTTCTTTCACTGAGTATAATTTCTTCAAGGTTCATCAATATTGTAGCAGCTATCAGCATTTCATTCTTTTTCTGGATGAGTAATAGTCCATTGTATGGATACATCACATTTTGTTAGTTCATTCATCCACTTGTGGATTGTTTACACCTTTTGATTATTGTGACTAGTGCTGCTATGAACATTGATTTTCAAGTATTTGTTTGATTTTCTGCTTTCAGTTCTTTGGGATATATATCTAGGAATAGAATTGATGACTCATGTATTAGTCTGGCTTCTTTTGCTCAATATTATGTCTTTGAGATTCATTAATGTTTTCTTATGTGTCAATAGTTTGGGTATTTTTTTGTTTTGTTTTGTTTTTATATAGCAATCTACAGGATAAATATACCACAATTTATTGAGTGACTTTGTAGATGGACTATTGATGGATATTCAGGTTGTTTCCAATTTGGGGCTATTAAAAATGTTTCTATCAATAATTTTGTATATCTTGATATTATTTCATATGAAGATATAATTTTACATACAATGAACTACACAAATCTTCAGTGTAGAGCTCAATGAATTTTTAAAATATTTTATTTATTTATTTGACAGAGAGAGACATCACAAATAGGCAGAGAGGCAGGCAGAGAAAGAGGGGGAAGCAGGCTCCCCGCTGAGCAGAAAGCCTGATGTGGGACTAGATCCCAGGGCCCTGAGATCATGACGTGAGCCAAAGGCAGAGGCTTAACCCTCTGAGCCACCAAGGCGCCCCAAGATCACTGAATTTTTAAGTATGTTTACATCTGTGTAACCACCACAGAAATCAAGATGTAAAACATTTCTAGCACTTAGAAGGTGCCATTATGCTAAATTAATTTTGCTGGTTCTTCAACTCCATTTAAATGGAAGCATTAGAATGTACTCTTTGTATCTGGTTTTTCTGCTTATAAATTTGTATTTATGTATTGCTTTTGATAGAAGTACATTCTTTTTTATTGCTGTGTATAATTCCATCATATTGAATATAATAATTTTTTTTCTTTTTTTTTTATTGTTACTAAAAATTTTTTTTCCCAGTGTTTCAAGATTCATTCCCCATTCCCCACACCCAGTGCTCCACGCTTTAGGTGTCCCCAGTACCCACCACCAGGCTCTCCCATCCCTCCACCCCCCTCCCTCCAAGTCCCTCAGTTTGTTTTACTTGCGGTGCATGAGGGGCAAACTGGAGGACAGTGGCAGAAGGAAAGCAAATGGGAACTAGGGTAATCTAGGGAGGGAAACGAAACAACAGAGACTTTAAACACATAACAATTTTTTTTTTAATCCATTCTACTACAGATGAACATTTGGGCTATTTTTGGGGTTGAGGCTATTATGAAGAAAGCTATTATGAACAATCTTTTACATGCTTTTGGTACATATGGATTCATTGCTCTTGGAAATACACCTAGTAGGCACTGCCAAATATTTTTCCAAAGTGGTTGACCCAATTTATATTGGCACCAGCAGTGTGTGTGTTTGAGGTGCTCTGAATTCTTGCCAACATTCAGTAATCTCAGCCTTTTAATTTTAGCTATTCTAGTGTCTAGTGCTATTTCATTGTATTTTTGATTTGCATTTCTTTAATGATTAATAATGTTGACTATCTTTCACATGATCATTGATCATTTGGGTATCTTTAGTGAAGGGTCTAAACAAACATTTTGGCTGTTTTAAATTTGAGATTTCTGTCTTATTAGCAGTAGAAGAAGTTCTTTATATATTCTGGGTATATATACATATTCCACAAATATCTTCTCTTTGTGGTTTGCCTTCTCTCATTCTCTTAATTGTATTTTTGAGAGGCAAAAGGCCTTAATATTATGAAGTTCAATTTAATTAGTTTTTCCTTTTATAACTATGCTTTATACTTAAGAAATTTTTGATTACTCTAATATAATGAATATTCTCCAAGTTTTTCTTTTAGCAATATTATTGTTTTGCCTTTAACATTTAAGTCTATGCTGCAACTTAATTTTTTTGTGTTTAGTGTGAGGTATTGGTCAAAGTTCAATTTTTAAAATATAGTCATGGCTCATATTTCCATTTTATCAACACCATGTATTGAAAAGAACATCCTTTGCCCCACTGACTAGCATTGGAGACTTTGTTATACATTGTTTAATCAAAAAATAAAAATTATCTATCATCTGTCACGTAGCTATCTATTTCTTTCTAGACTGTGTAGTCTGTCTCATTAGTCTATTTGTCTACACCTTCGCTAAAGCCACATTGTGGTTTTTAAATTTTAATTAAACTATACTTTACAGACAATGATATGCACACATACTAAATGTATGGCTAAATGGGTTTTCACTCATATGTGCATTTTTATATCACCATGCCCAAACTCAGTCAGTACATTCCCCAACTTTAACCATAGTCTAACCTCTATCATCACTGATCAGTTTTGCCCGTTTTTAAATTTCCCTAAAAGGAATAACACAATATGTATGTTTGGTCTCTGGATAATTTTTGTAAGCATTATGCTTTTGAGAGGCATCCATGTTGTTTACTGAATCAACAGGTCTTGTAAAATTTTTTTCATAGAAAGATTTAGTGATGTGGAATACCTTCAATCCACATTATGTTGGAAGAGCAGATCATAAAGTGATATGTAATTTTGTTAAGAAAGCCATTCATATATTATGAAGACATATTTTTATGTTTTCTATGTAAATATATACATATATGGTTTATTGAGATATAAGTCATCATTTAAAAGTAGTCAATGGGTGTCTTCATTTTAAAGCATTCAATGCAGTAGATTTTTTTCTGTAATCAGATTCCTACATGTTTTCATCATCCAAAAAAAATCTGCACTACTATAGTCATTCCTTATTACCTCCTTGAGGCCCCATGACAACAACTAATCTACTTTTTGCATCTGTGAATTTATCCATTCTGGATATTTTGTATAAATGGAATTATACAATATGTGGCTTTGTGTTTTGTTTCTTTCATTTAGCATAGTTTTCAAGGTGCCTCCATGTTGTAGTGTATATTAGAACTTTGCTTATTTGTAATGTTGACTAATATTGTTTTTTAAAAAGAAATATTTATTCATTTGAGAGAGAGAGAGAGAGAGAGAGAGCACATGAGTGGGAGGGGCAGAGGGAGAGGAAGAGAAAAAACGGAAGCAGACTCCATGTAGAGCACAGAGGCCATTGTGGTGCTTGATCTCAAGATCCTGTGATCATGACCTGAACTGAACCCAAGAGTCGGATGCTTAAACTACCGAGCTACTCAGGCGCCCCATACTTTTTGTATGTGTACACCACATGCTGTTTATCCATTCATCTGTCAATGAAAATTTGGATTGTTTCCACCTTCTGCCTATTGTGCGTACTACTGCTATGAACACTGACGAACAAAGATATGTTTCTAGATGTGGAAAGGTAGAGGTAGAAAAACAATATGAGCCTAAAAGAAACAGAAGAAAAGTAACAGTAAAGATCAGAGGAGAAATCTATGACATTGAAAACTGGAAATTCGTATATAAAATCAGTGAAACTAAAAGCTGGTTCTTCAAAAAGATGAATAAAATGGATAAACCTCTAGCCAAGCTAACTAAGAAATAGAAAAGACAGAAATTGCTAATACTGGAAATGAAAGATCAGTCATCACTACTGATCCTGTGGCATAAACAGGATAATAAAGTACCCACATATTTGATAACAAGATGAAATGGACCAATTACTTGAAAGATACAATCTACTAACCCCACAGAAACAGTCCAGGGTAATTCCAAATCTGTTATGTCCTCTCCCGTGGCTGCTAGGCTTCTGTTTTTCAATACTATAGTTGTGAAGTTACTGATTTTCAAAGCTAGAAGGGAGCTAAAGGAGAGGAATGAAATTAGGGAAAGTTACAGCACCACCAAACCTCACTGTTCTTACTAAGATTTGGTCATTTTTCTGGAATAAACTCTTTGGATTGTTTTAAGACTTAGGTTAACTTCCTCAGTTCTGAAAAAGTTGATTTTGACCCTCTTTGTGATGTTCTTGCTTTTATGGAGAAGCACATTTTTGGAAGCCCTTACACTGCCATTCTGAAAGTGCCCTCCTGAACTTTAATTTCTTTCACTTTGGTATTGTGTCATAGAAATCACTCCATGTCAGTTGATAAGAGAGCTTCTTCATCCTTTTTAACTGTATCATTTATTCAAGCACTGTCCTATGTGTGGACCTGTAGGTTGTTTCCAATACTTTGCAATTACAAAGTATGCTGCAGGAACATTCTTGTGCATATGTATTTTTGGACTGATAGAAGTTCATCTTCAAGAATCGATTCTTAAAATGGAAATTTCTGGGTTGGAAAGTTCTATTAGGTGTTACCAGTTGCCCTCTGGAAGTGCTGTACTGGTTTGCATTGTCAGCATGTGTGTTTCCCCACAGACTTATCAACAGATTCTGTTGTCATAATTCATACAGTTTTGCCTGTCTTCTAGGTAACGAGTGGTATCTCAGTATACTTTCATCAACAGCTCTCTAACATGTACTGAGTTTGAATATTTTTCACATGTTTAAGAGCATTTCTATGTTCTTTTTCAGGGTGAATTATTATCTGTTTATGTAGTTTCCTCACTTCTCTAGTGGGTTTTTGGTCCTTTCTCCCTTAATTTTATAAAACTTCAAATAGTTCTTTATTTTTATAGAGTTGCTAATCACAAGTCATGCCTGAGCTTTGATTTTTTTTGTGCAAATATTTCAGGTCAAATTAAATGCCTTTCTTAGTGTCTATGATTCACTGTGATTAAATTCAAGTTGTTTGAGCATCTCATTAACCAACTGCAGAAGTTCCAGAAAAGGAACAATAATCTGAGTAATTTTCATTATGGTCAAGCCAGACAAGGACTGAATTTTTACTATTAAATGAAACTCCCCTGTAAGGTTGGGAGTGGGGTAGGGGGAGTTGGTATGAAATTTTCTAAGGAAGTGTGATATTATGAAGCATGAGCCATTATTTGTAAGTTAAAAAGGGGCGGTGGAAATTAAGCAAGAAGGAGTTATGACCGGGACACCTGGGTGTCTCAGTTTTTAAGCCTCTCTCTGCCTTTAGCTCAGGTCATGATCCCAAGGTCTCAGGATGGAGCGCCACATCAAGCTCCCTGCTCAGCGGGAAGCCTGCTTCCCCCTCTCCCACTTCCCCTGCTTGGGTTCCCTCTCTCACTGTGTCTCTCTCTGTCAAATAAATAAATAACATCTTTTAAAAAAAGGAGCTACAACTTCAGGAAGAATACTTTAAAAATGAGGGTTAATAGTCTTGGGCAGATTAGCAGGAAAAAAAAGTGAAATGTCAAACAAAAATTTATCATAGATTTGATACATATTTACTGAGTATCTATTATGTGTAAGACTCTCTTCTAGGCAAGTAGTCTATGGGAATTACCAAGATAAACAAGGAAGAACCCCCAACCTGATCTAAAGGCCTGAAATGAACAATGTAGACTTTTGTTTAAGCTATCATTTACTAAGCCCCAACTATGTGATAGACACCACTCAGGGTGCTTTACTTCTCATAAAACCACTGCCAGATTAGTATTATTTACTCTTATTTTCAAGAAGAGGACATTGAGGACAAGAAAGGTTAAAAAACTGGTCTAGAGTCAGAAAGCTGGAAAGTTGGACAATTTGAACTCACATCTACTAAGAAAATGCCAAATACCAATTTTGAATAATACTTCATGGTGAATTCTGTTAGGACTAATCAAACCAGGGTAGCCTAAGATAACAACAATAACTAACTTTATTTCATAATTTCTATTTCTATATGCCAAACAGGGCACTCAACAATATACATGGATCATATTTAATCCTGAGACAGAATTTAAACATATGGATTCTCTATTGCACACCTGAAACTAATGTGATATTGTGTGTCAACCACACTTAAAACAAAAATAAATAAATGTTTGCATTTTCTACACTCTCTCTGACACTACCATCTACCTCATTGTCCAGATTGAAATCCCAAGTCTCATACAAGACTCCCACCTCGCCCATGCCCATTTAGTTGATCAATCCAGTATCTTCTCCTCTTCAATGACAATTTAATTCATTTTCTGTTTTTAATCCTTAGTCTGAACCACCATCATCTGTTAGATGGATTACTTTAAGAACTTCTGTACCCGTCTCCTAACCTTAGCTTGACAGTCCCCTTCCTTGGCCCACTCCATATATCAGCTGTATTGAACCGCCTTGCTCTTCCCTGGTCCTGTATCTGTGTCCCTCAGTTTCTCTGAGTTCTTCATTTTTAGGTTTATGATTCCTTTGTCTATGGTATATGTTATAAATATCTTCTAACTATTTGACAGTTGTCTTTTGATTTTGTTGATGGTGCATTTGCCATGTAAATTTTTTATTCTTTATTTAAATTCAATTTACTTAATATATAGTCTTTATTAGCTTCAGGGATAGAATTTAATGACTTATCATTTGCATATAACATCAAGTGCTCATTACATCAAGTACCCTCCTTGATTCCCATCACCCAGTGACCCCATCCCACTGCCCACCTCCCTTCCAGCAACCTTCAATTTATATCCTAATGTTCATACCTATTATGGTTTGCCTCCCTCTCAGTTTTCATCTTATTTATTTTTCCTTCCCTTCCCCTATGTTCATCTGTTTTGTTTCTTAAATTCCACGTATGAGTGAAATCATATGGTATTTGTCTTTCTCCGACTGACTTATTTTCCATCCATGTCATTGCAAACGGCAAGATTTCATTCTTTTTGATGGCTCAGTAATACTCCATTGTATATGTATATACAGCATCTTCTTTATCCATTCATCTGTCCGTGGACACTGCCATGCACATTTTTAAAAAAGATTTTATTTATTTATTTGACAGAGAGAAACACAGATAGAGAGGGAATACAAGCAGCGGGAGTGAGAGAGGGAGAAGCAGGTTTCCCTCCAAGCAGGGAGCCTGATGCAGGGCTCAGTCCCCAGTCTCTGGGATCATGACCTGAGCCAAAGGCAGTCGCTTAACCAGCTGGGCCACACAGGCGCCCCACCATGCACATTTTTAAGAGCTAATCAAATTTATTGGATTTATTTTATTGCTTTTAGATTTTGAGTCATAGTTAAAAAGCCATTCTCTACACCAAGGTTAAAGAGGAATTTTCCTGTTTTCTTTTGGTGCTTGCATGGTTTCATTGCTTACATTTAGCTCTCTCATCCATTTGCAGTCTATTTTTTTAAAGATTTCATTTATTTATTTGACAAAGAGAGAGAAAGAGCACTAGCAGGGTGGTGGCGTGGAAGGACAGAGGGAGAGGGAGAAGCAGACTCCTTGCTGAGCATGGAGCCTGACACAGGGCTCAATGCCAGGATCCTGAGATCATGACCTGAGCTGAAGGTAGAAGCTTAACCAGCTGAGCCACCCAGGTTCCCTGAGCCTTTTTGTTTGTTTGTTTATGCTGTAAGATGTGGATGTAATTTTATCTTTTTCCCTGTGAAATTATCTGGGTCTGTGCTTTTTTGTGGAGTAGTCCCTTTTATAGAAATTGGTACATTTACGCTTTCTAAAGCTAATGTGGTCAGTTTGGGTAACTTGAATTTCCTTAGGAAAGTGTCCATTTCCTCAAGGTTTTCAAATTTGTTTGCATAGAGGCCTCATATGAATTTTATTTTATTTTATTTTTTCTCTTTTTTCTTTGTTTAAATGGTTTTATTTATTTGACAGAGAGAAACACAGCCAGAGAGGGAACACAAGCAGAGGGAGTGAGAGAGGGACAAGCAGGCCTCCCGCCGAGCAGGGAGCCCGATATGGGGCTCGATCCCTGGTCTCCGGGATCATGACCCCAGCCGAAGGCATATGCTTAATGACTGAGCCACCCAGGCACCCCGTTCATATGAATTTTAAAACCTCAATTGTTTCATAGGTAATTTCCCCCTTGTCAGTTTTGTGTATTTGTATATTTTGTATATTTGTGTTTCCTTTCTCCATTTCTTTTCTTGTTAAAATTAGCTAATACTTTGTGTATATTGTTAATATTTATAAAATTATACTTTTATTTCTTGAGCTACTGTCTTTCTCTTTTCTTCATTAATTTCTGCTTTTATCTTTGTTATTTGCTGCTTTCTTTCAGTTTTTAAAATTATTTTCTTAGTTTTATGAGCTTGGAATTTTATTCATTTTTCATCATTTCAGTTTTCTGGATAAAAGTGTATAATGCAAAATATTTCCCCTGATCACTTTTAACAAGTGGTACTTTTATTATCATTATTTTTTTTATCTGTAATACCAGTTTGTAATTGCCATGTCATGCAGAAGTTGTTCAAGAGGAGATTCCTAAATTTTGAGGAAAGACTTCTGTTTTTGTAATTGTTGGTACACCTTATTTCTTTTTCATTATAATCATTCAAATGGTTATGTAATGATACCTCATTGTGGTTTTATTTTGCATTTTCCTAAAGACCAATGAGGTTGAACATTTCTTCACGTGCTTATTTGCCTTTCCTATGTCTTTGGTGAAATGTCTATTCAAATCTGCCCATTTTGAAATGGAGTTTTTGTTCCTTTTTCTTTTTCTTTTTTTTAAAGATTTTATTTATTTATTTGATAGAGAGAAACACAGCCAGAGAGGGAACACAAGCAGAGGGAGTGAGAGAGGGAGAAGCAGGCTTCCCACAGAGCGGGGAGCCCGATGTGGTGCTCGATCCCGGGTCTCCAGGATCATGACCTGAGCCGAAGGCAGTCACTTAACTGACTGAGCCACCCAGGCGCCCCACTGTTCCTTTTTCTTAACTTGTAAGAGTTCTTGAAATAATCTAGATATAAGTACCTTATAAGATACATGATTTGTAATTATTTCTTCCATTTCATGGGTTGTGCTGATGTGTGTCAATCATACATTTTAGTTTTCTCTATTTTTGATGCTTTGGCCTCTTGGGGCCTTGCTGACTCTAGAGGGACTGTCCCTCCTAGGGCTAGTCAATTATTGAAGAATTAAAGGAGTTGCCTGTGAGCATGCTTTTTATGTTCAAACCAATCACTCCAGAGCCCATACTACAACCACCTCTTTTTCTGTCTCCTACACTCTAGAAGGTAATATTCTTCTGCTCTAATCAATCCAGGAACAGGTTCTAAAAAACTGAGGACAGTCTCTATGCCCCAGAGCCCACTGAAATTGTCCAAACTAGCCAGTTTTGAACTTGCTTACCACACCTTGTCCATTCCTTCTTACGGAAACCACAATAAAGGCTCTTGTCCATGTGTTTTCCCACTCCCCTGACTAATCTCATATTTCCACATGTGGTCCCCCTGTATGCCATGCTATGCCTTCAATTTCTAGGGGTCTGTATGAATTTCTTCCTTCGTGACAGTAATCTCTGTGTCTGTGTGTCTTACTAAACCTGATTAAAACACAAACAAACAAATGTCAGGTTCCTTCAAAACATGATAGTGTCCTTTAAAGCACACAAGTTTTCAGTTGGATGAAATCTAATTTATGCTTTTTTTTGTCACTTGTATTTTTGGTGTCATATCTAAGAAGGCTTTGCTTAACTCCAAGTCACAAAGATTTATGCTTATATTTTCTTTCAAGAGTTTATGGTTTTAGCTCTTACATTTAGGTCTATGTTCCATTTTGAATTAATTTTTATGTGTGATGTGATGTAGGAGTCTGATTTCATTTTTTGCATGTAGATATACAATTGTCCTAGCACAATTTGGTGAAAAGATTTCTACTCTATTGAATTACCTTCACAAGTTTGTCAAAAATAATCATAAGAGTTTATTTGTAGGGCCTCTCTGTTCCTTTGATCTCTATCTTTATTACTATTCCAGTACCACATTGTCTTTATTACTGAATACTGTAACTTCTTTTCTTACTTTCCATTATTGCAACTAATCTTACTTGGCCATAGCATGTCATCTTTTTATATATTGCTGGATTCTGTTTATTATCTTCTTTAGGATTTTTTTTAACAATTTCTTGAATAATACTGCTCTGTAATTTCTCTTCTTGTAATGCTCTTTTCACATTTTGGCATCAATATTAAGTTTGCATGGTTTATCTTTTTCCATCCTTTTACTTTCAATATATGCATATCACTATATTTGAAGTGAGTTTTTTATAGATTGTTTTTAATTGGGTGGCTTTTTTTCCATCCATTCTCACAATCTTGGTCTTTCAATTGATGTGGTTAGATCTTTTACATTCAGTGCAGTTACTGATAGAATTGGATGTAAGCCTACCATTTAATTGTTTTCTGTTTGATGTCTCTTTTTTTAATTCCACTATTTTGCTTTTGTTAACTTATTTTGGGTTATTTGAACTTTTTAAATATTCATTTCATTTTTATTTTTTAAAGCTTTTTTAAAAAGATTTTATTTATTTGACAGAGAGAAACACAGCCAGAGAGGGAACACAAGCAGGGGGAGTGAGAGAGGGAGAAGCAGGCTTCCCGCCGAGCAGGGAGCCCGATGTGGGGCTCGATCCCGGGTCTCCGGGATCATGACCTGAGCTGAAGGCAGTTGCCCAACCAACTGAGCCACCCAGGCGCCCCTGTTTTTTAAAGCTTTTATGTAAATTCCAGTTAGTGAACATACAATGTAATATTAATTTCAGGTGTACAATACAGTGATTCAACACATCCATACATCACCTGGTGCTCATCAGGAGAAGGGCACTCTTTAATCCCCATCATCTATTTCACCCATTCCCCAGCCACCTCCCCTCTGGTAACCAGAAGTTTGCTCTATATAGTTAAGAGTCTGTTTCATCTTATTTTATCTGTTGTGTTTTTAAATTCTATATCTTTGTACACTTTTCTTAGTGGTTTATCCCTAGGTCAACCTTTATCTACATCTAGCCACATATATATATATTTATTAGTATTTGTCAAGTTATATTATATATGTAGGTTTCGACCATATAGATTTCCTTCCTGTTTCTATTGTATTTGTGTCATGTATTATACTTACATATGTTGAAAACCCCATCCCTAAATGTTCTAATATTTGTTTTCTACCATTAGGCATATTTTAAAAAGAACTTGAATGACAAAAAATCCATTATATTTACCCAGATATTTAACATTCCTGGTACTTTTCTTTCATTTCTGATGTTCTAAAGTTCCTTTTGGTTTTATTTCCCTTCTCTCTGAAGAAATTAATTTCTTGTAGAGCAGATCTTCTGGCATCAAATTCTCTTACTTTTTCTTCACCTGTGAATGTCTTTATTTAATCTTTATCCCTGAGTAATATTTTCATTAGACATAGAATTGTGGATTCAAAGTTCTTTTCTTGTAGCACATGAAAAATGTGAAGTCATGTTCTTTTGGCTTCTGTGATTTCTGTTGAGAAAAAAATACGTCATTCAAATTATTACTCTTTTCTAGGTAATGTGCAGTTTTTCACATGCTACTTTCAATTTTTTTCATGTTTAGTATTGAGCAGTTTGATTATGACTTGTCAAAGCATGGTTTTCTTTGGGTTTATCATGTTTAGGATTCCCTGAGCTTCTCAAATATGTAGGTTTATATCTTTTGTCAAATTTGGGGAATTTTCAGTCAGTAGGTCTTCCAATATTTGTTCTGCACAATTTCTCCGCTCCTTCTGGGATTCTAACGATGTGAAAGTTAGATATTTTAGTCTTGTCCCATAGGTCCCCGAGTCTCTGTTCATTTTTTAAAATTGTTTTATTCTTTCATTCATGTTGAATAATTTCTATTGATCTATCTGCAAGTTTACTAACTCCCTTCTCTATCATCTCCAATCTTTATTGAGCCCAATCTGTGAAGAGTTGTTTTGTTTTTGGTGTGTGTGTGTGTGTGTGTGTGTGTGTGTGTGTGTGTGGTTGGTTATTGTATTTTTGAGTTCTACACTTTCCATTTGGTTGTTCTTTATGACATCCATTTTTTCTGAGTCTTCTATTTTTCTACTTATTGTTAGAATGTTTACACTTAGTTTCTTGGAGTTAATAATAGCTACTTTAAATGCTTTGTCAGATAACTTTCATATCATTTTCATCTTGGTGTTGGCATTTGTTGCCTTTCCCCATGAAAATTGAGACTTTATTCATTCCTCATACTTTTCTTTTTCATATTCATTTCCAGTGATCATCATTTTTGTGTAAATCCAAGTTTTAACTGGATATAGAGTAGGAGGCCTATGCCTTTCGTTCAGTGTTGTGCCCACTGGTGTTATCTGCTTTTAATTGATTGTAAGCCACGATTTTGACATCTTCTCATTTCTAGTCCATGAGAAAACTGTGTAATCTTCCTTGTTTTCTCTTGTAGACTTAAAGGATGAGGTGCTGATCACCTCAGTGCTTGGGACTGGGTTGAAGTTTGAATAAAACTTAACTCTGGTTCATCCCCTCCCTTGGACATGGCCCTCTTATGCTTTTAATTGAGAACCATGCAGGTCTGTCTTTCATCCTAAAAGAATTAGGGATGGTGATGTCAAAAGAATGAAGTGGTAATATAAACACTCCCACAGATAATAATGGTAAAAATGGGAAAATATGATTAAAAACAACTATTTAAAGACACTGAAAGGGTGCCTGCATGGCTCAGTTGGTTAAGCGTCTGCCTTTGGGTCATGATCCTAGGGTCCTGGCATAGATCCCCACGTCATGCTCCCTGCTTAGCAAAGAGCCTGTTTTCCCCTCTCTGTCTGCTGCTCCTTCTGCTTGTGCACTCTCTCTCTCTCTGTCAAATAAATAAATGAAAAATTTTAAAAAGGCACTGAAAACCTTATAAGAGCAACCAGAATACGGATGATAATTTACTCTAAAACTTTAAGCTACAATATTACGATTTTGTTGCTTCTGGCCTGAGAATGGTTTCCAAGCCCCACAGCTATGGCTACTGATGAGATTGATGGTCTTACCATCTGAAGGGGCCAGAGTATAGAGTTCAGTGATATAAAAACAATTTGAAACTTACAGGAGAAATTTCAGAAGCACGACTGAAAATTTAAAACGGCAATCCTGTTATCAAGAAAACTGCAGAAGGAATGTGGCCAAAATTTTGAATATAAACTCTACTCAAACCCTTAAATAACAGCGAAAAGCTATTTGACACCAAAGAGAAATTTATTCTTAAAATGTAGAAGAAGGTAGAGATTTAAGCTCTAGATGGAACCTGTAGTTCTTTCAAGAGTCCCCAGAAACCAAAGATTCTTGTGTGATGGTGGAGGAGAGTAGGAAATGCAGTGTTGGAAAGATTTGAGAATTGAGAATTTGGTTAAAGGGCAGGAGAATTCTCTCCATTTCTGCACTTTTCCCCTTCAGACAGACCTAAATTCAGGCAGTCATATCTCAATACAAAAAAAATGTTCTTGGATCAAAAAAATGAATAGCATTATAACCATTAGCCTATTACTGGGTGATGGCTTATGGAAATAACGTTATCCAAACATGTTAAAAGAGTGTAATTAATATTTTGACTGATATTTTTGAAATGAATGGGCAAGATTTTATTACTCTGCAAAGGAAAAGGGCATTCCAGGGAGACCGCATAACATGGGCAAAGGCTAAGAGTTGGAAAGATGCATATGGCAGGTTGTCGAGTCCTGAGTTGTACAGTTTGCACGAAGCATAAAGATGGCAGAACAGTAGAGTGTCCTGCATTGTGGAGTTCATTCAGTCCACGCTTCCCAACCTGCCATCTGTCCAGAGCTACTGACAAAGGGGCTGTGTAGACAGGTATTTTATCACTTATGTAATTATTCAGCTGTAAGATCCAATCAGTTCTTTGGTCCATCATATAAAGAAATAGTAGAAGTAATAGTCAATAGTTTTGGAAAGCTTTTACATTGGGATAGACTGATATTGATCTACTTCATTTAATTATGACTTTTAGGATTTGCCAACCTTCCCTCAGATTCAATTAGCTTAAAACTGGGGAAACTTTCTCCTGCCTGTGAATTCCTATAGCATTTCTCTAACCAGACTTTCTATTTGGTACTTGGCAGACTCATAAAATTTGGAGTTGGAAAGAACTTTATTTAAAAGTCTTCTAAGTGAACTTAACATTCACTGTGGGGATTTCTTTAACATGTCTCTTATAGATATTTATCTGACCTCTGATTGAACACTTCTAGTAATTGGGAACTCTTTATTGCTGAAGGCTTCTCCACAGTTAGATAGCTAGATATTTTCTTTTTTTAGAACGATTTTTAAAAATTCATTTGAGAGAGAGAGAAAAAAAAAAGAGAGAGAGAGAAAGCACAAGCAGTGGGGAGGGTCAGAGGGAGATGCCAACTCTCCCATGAGCAGGGAACCCTATGCAGGACTCTATCCCAGGACTCCAGGATCATGACCTGAGCCAAAGGCAGTCACTTAACCAACTGAGCCATCCAGATGCCCCAGCTAGATATTTTCCTGGAGCATGTGAAGGACAAGTCTGAGCAAGAGACTAAGCAAGAGCTACTAGACAAGTAGAAGAAAAATTAAGAGAGAATGGTGTCCTGGAAACAAAGGCAAAAGAGAGTTGTTCCCATTGCCCTTAGCTAATTGACAAATTTCCCAGTTTCCCACTTCACCATGGAGAAAGCAATTTTCACTTAAAAATTAACCAGGTTACCAAATCCAAAGGAGGAATTCTGTCAGAATGGCTTCTGGGCAAATTGCTGAAAGAATACCAATACCAGAGATTTTTCTTTTAACTTCATTTAAGTAAAGTCAGAAAAAGTCAGAGATAGAGAGACCCTTTGAGGATCTAGTTCTAAACCATCACGTTTCATGTGTGAAGCTCAGGCCCGGAGAGAGAGGAAGGGACTTGCTCTCTGGTTATATCTGTAGACCAAAATGATTTGAGACTGGGGAGAATGACTGCGCAGAGCCTGTCTTACTCCAGAGTCACAGAATTAGCTGTATGTTCTGATTTTGACTGAATTTGGTGGAAGATTTATTTCACTAAAACCTTTATTTTCACCTGAAAACTGGGTGTAGTCATAGGGAATTTTTTCTTTGTGAAGACCAAATGAGATAACATAGCCCTTATTCTAGCTTTTGGGACAGAGTGGGTACTTCTTGAGTGTAGATTCCTTCTCCTTCTCTTCCCTTTATGTCCTCTTTTTAGAAGATGGCTAGTACATAATAAAGACTTCATACTATTTGGTGATTGGAATTGGCTGTCACATCGGTGCCACACAGTACTTTAGGATCAGTTGTTCTTTCTGGAAGCATTCCCATATTTTAGGCAAGAATTTGTAGGTAAGAGTGACTTTTCACAGCTTTCCCCCATTTAAGTTCCTGTACAAGTTGGATGACTCAAGTGTCAAAACACTGGCATATCTGCTCTTTGGCACACTCATGTGCCGCCAGACCGTTGCTGAGAAGAGGAAGCCAGAAGGGAGTGGGAGGGAGATCAAAACTGCTAGAGGGACAGCTTTCTCTTTCTCCAAGCCCTAGGTCCATACAAAGATAATTTCTTTCATCTTGGCACATTTTTGTTTTGTCTTATAGTGGCAACAACCTGCCTTTCTCAAGCCCAGCTCAAGTGCCTCATCCTATGAGTCTTCATAACACTTTATGGCGCTCTGTTTTATAAATAAAGAAATGAAGGACCTGCAAGGTTAAGTAACTTGCTCAAAGTCCCAGACCCGGTAAGCAGCACAGCTGAAGGCTAAGAGAATGGCAAAAACACTTCTTAAGCACTTTCCCCTGTAACACAGCTGTTGTTATCATCTTCCTCATTTTACAGATGCCAAACACTGGCTTAGGGATCTGTCCAGAGTACTCTGCTAGTAAGTGACAAGCTGAGATCCACAGTAAGTTACTCATTAAAGAGTTGTTGAGTGAACAGTCATCCCTGTGGAACGAGGTTTATTGACCTCAGCACTAATGTTATATTGGGGCGGGTTAACTGTGTGTGTGTGTGTGTGTGTGTGTGTGTGGTGGAGGGCTGCCTTATGGACTGTAAAATGTTTGGTAGTGTCCTTGGTCTCTACCTACTAGATGCCAGAAGTTGTAACAATTAAACATGTTTCCTGCCATTGCTAGCTGTCCCCTGGGGGACAAAATCACCCATTTCAGAACCTTTGCACTGGACCTCTGGTCATCGGCCCTTATGTGGAACTCCTGCTGGGTTCCAGACTTTGATGCCTTTGGAAGAAGAAAGATAATCTTTCTTTCAGAGATGATGATCTCAAACTCATGTATGATTTTGAGTTTCCTGTTTATAATTAGTTTTTCTGACTTTGTTTTATGAAACTTGTCACTCTTTCAATAGTCATGGGATTACAGAGGATGTCAAAAATTTTTAAATTTGGTTAAATCTTCTATGAACATGGGATGGGAATCTGTTGGGATGGACTAGAAAAAAAGTCAAAGTATTCATCAATATATATATATATATAATTAAGAAAAAAGTGAAATGAAGATGCAATTATAGATATTTTCGCCTTGACTCTTCATTTCTGTTCTAGAGCCAAATCCAACATGTACAGCCTTCTGTGAATTTGTTGTTCAAACTCCACTTAGCCTGGGCTTCAGATCTCTCATAATTCTGATCTGGTTAGGGAGTTCATTTATTCCTGAATCTGAGACAATGGATGTAGCCATTTCAATAGTTGAAGTTCTGTTGGTATAGGATTGGTGGTGATTGATATCATCTTGGCCCTTGAAAACTTTGGACTCCCACCATCCAGACTATGCATCAAGCCCCATCTGGCCTGAGCCCTCCCTTACTCCATTTAGGGCAAGACTATGATAGAGGAAAATGGCAACTTATTCATAGTACCCAAAGTCTGGAAAAAAAGTACATGTCTGTCAAAAGGTGACTTGATGAATAAACTATGGTGTATCCTTACAGTAAGCTACTACTCTTTAAAAACAAATGTGCTGCTGATATACACAGAATACGAATCTCCAAAACATTTTGTTGTGTGACAGAGGTCAGACATGAATGAGTATATGCCATATGATTCCATTTATGTGAAACTCTAGAGCAGGTAAATCTAATTTATGGTGAAGGGAATCAGAACAATCTTCTGTTGAAAGGTATGGATAGGCAGATTGACTGTAATGGGACATGAGGGAATATTTGAGAGTGACGAGAAGATTGTATATATATTTTTTTAAGATTTATTTATTTATTTATTTGACAGAGAGAAACACAGCGAGAGAGGGAACACAAGCAGGGGGAGTAAGAGAGGGAGAAGCAGGCCTCCGGCCGAGCAGGAAGCCCGATGTGGGACTCGATCCAGGGTCTCCGGGATCATGACCTGAGCCGAAGGCAGTCGCTTAGCCAACTGAGCCACCCAGGCGCCCCGAAGATTGTATATATTAATTGTAGTGGTAGTTACATCAGTGTATACTTTTATAAATCTCATTTAACTGAACACTTAAAAAGGGGTGGTATATTTTTTTGTTGTATATAAATGTTATATATACATATATATGAAAGAAGGAAAAAGATCGAAAGTTTAAATTTAAGTGGAAGGTAACAGGATAACCTGGATAACAAAGTTTGTTCAGAAGATTAAATGAGATAATGCTAGTACAAATGCTTGGCCCAGGGCCTGCCCCAGCATAAACACAACCTAGTCAATAGCGACTATTGTCTCTCCTTCTTTTCCTGCGCCCAGGATGGACCCTTGCATAAAAATATAATGACAAACATTTACAGAGTTCATTGGTGTTTCATTAAATAAGCTCCTTATAGCCTAAACCTCAAATCAACCAGGCTGAGTTACTAAATCAATAGAAAAATGTGTTGAATTTATCTAACAGTCCACCTGAACTTATCTTGTTCTGAAAAAATGATCTTAAGAATGTCTAATAATCCTTCTCAAAAGATGGCAAATAAATATTAGTATTGACCAATGGGGAAACTGAGGTTTACAGAGGTGAATTAACTTGCACAAGATTACAGTTACTGTAGCAAGTGTGACAAACCTAGATCTGACTGATTCACAAGACTGTGTACCTTCTCTTACATGATATTGCTTATTTTAGGATTTTTATTGGAAATCCAGTGTGATTCAGCAGTGTGCTGTGACTGCTAAAGGTGATACTGATCATAAGCTGCATTAACTGGTGTGTTCTCTAGAAACAGAAGAATGAGAACCTGGCTAGGCCCTTGTCAGGCACTGTGTTCAGTTCTGGGGTTGAGGACAAATGTCACTCTGTTCCGCAGAGCTCCTGTACTGGTGTAGAGGGCTACCAGAGCTCTGCCACAGGTAGAAGAGCTCCAGTTTAGCTTGAGAAAGGGGGAATCAGTGGAGAAGTAATGAATAGCCTCAGCGATTTGCAAGGTTGTCTTGGGAGACTTCTAGTGGCCAAACTTTGAAAGTATCTGGGTTTGGGCTCAGTGAGCTTAGGAACTCTTCAACGGTCATGGGCTTTGATTTCATGATCTTTGCAAGTTACTCTTGGTGCCTTAGCAAAATGCTTCCTCACATTCTAGCACTTTGTACTGTGTCTTAGCATAGTAGTGACTCATTAAATGTTGAATTGAATTGAATCCTTGCTGTATAATGGAATCATTAGAAACTGGAACCTCATTATACTGAAGTTTAACTCGACAATAGAATTACTACCCAATTTTTCAAACTCTCAAACAGATATCCTTTGTTAAGTGATACAATATTTACATGAATTAGTACCAACCTTTGGGAAGGCATTAAACATTCCCCATTAATAATTGCTTCTAAGTGATAGTGCATACTTGGCAGGGAATGGGAGCATTTATGGGTTTTCTCTCCCACTATTCACAGCCTTTTAATGAAAGCTGTGGCTCACTTGAGGTGAGGGAATAAAAAGGACAAGGGAGCATTTGGATTCCCCCCTTTGCTTTTCACATTGTGACTGGTGAACAAGGCTGACTTCATTCCACAGCTGGATTGATATGCAAATTTACCCCGACTAATTGGTTTCCCCAGCTGTCTCCAGAGGGCGGATGTATTCTTTCAAAAAGTGCTGTCTAGGGCTGCATTGAGAACATTAGAACTACTTAATTGAATATCAATGAATCTTTATAAACTAATAATGATGGGGAGCCTGGGAAGCATGATGTAGATTTGGCATATTGAGAAGAGGAGGGCCCTGATTTGAATTTGTGGGAAGTGAAATTTTCTCTGGGTTTACAAAACCCAGTTTAGACTTCTTTGATCTGCAGTCCTTGAAAACCCTACCGGTGCCTTCTTGAACATGTCATGTTTGGTAAGGGTTGGACATGAGCAAGTGTGTGCCTCTATATCTGGGGATTACCACCCCTTCCACCTTTCCCTAACACAGTAAAACTCAATGATTATGGTGGTTAGCTCTTGTTCACGCGAGAAGAGTCGCGACTTTCCACAAGTCAACATTAGGGCCTTGGGCAGTGCAACCAAACTAACTATACCTGTTCTCTCCCTACACAGGGCTGTGAGGAGCCAGCCAGTAGGTCTTCTCTGTCCTGGCAGATATGACATTTGGAGAATGAGTAAGCATAGATCTTTGCCTTTAAGTCTTGCCAGGAAGTTTATTGATTCAAATCAAACCAAAATGACAAGCTAAACCAAAATAATAAATAACAAGCAAAACTCTGCACAGTTAAAAGTATTTGGGCTGATATTGCTGGATCCCAGGAATATTCAGAGGTTCACTGAGTTGTGCCTAGGGTAAGGATTTCATTTTCCCCCTCTATTCTCTCTTCCACTATTATCTGTGCTACTAGACATTCAAAGGTATTAATATATAATAAAACAGTGCAATATCAATGTAAGAGATAGAGATAGATTAATGGAACAAACTAAAAAACCTAGACACAGGCCCTAGTATACAAGAATTTATAATGCATAAAGGTGTCATTTCTAATCTGGAAAAAGACTTACTTATTCCATAAATGGCACTGGATAATTGGTTAACTCTTTGGTACAAAAATGTCTTATTAAAGATGGAACTCAAAGGATACTCCAAAACAAATTCCGACTGTTTAAGGATTTTGAAGTGTGACCATTAAAAAAATAAGGTAAATAGGTGTGCACGTATAAAATGGAAGACTCACTTTAAGATACTGTTACACAGAGGTAATGTATGGAAGTACTGAATGGCAATGTTGTACATCTGAAACTAATACAGGTAATGTATGGAAGTACTGAATGGCAATGCTGTACATCTGAAACTAATACAGCATTAAATTCACTGGAATTTAAATAAAAACAATAAAAAAAGAAGAGAAATAAAAAGACTTTATCTTAAACAAGCAAAAACAAAACAACCCCCCAATAAATAGAACTTCCAAGTTAAAAAAAGATACTGTTGTACAGTAATATGTCTAGTAAGATCTCTTTTGAGAAAACTTTATAGGTAAAAACCATATAGATAAAATGTCTTTATTAAAAATAATTGATTAATTTATTGGAGGCCTTTTCCCTCCCATGGCATATTGCAATGGCATATTTTCTTCTTTTAGTTTAAATTCAATTAGCCAACATATAGTACATCATTCATTTCAGATGTAGTGTTCAATAATTCATCAGTTGCATATAACACGCAGTGTTCATTTTGGCATATATTCATAAAAACAAAAAATTCCACAGAATCTCTGTATGTTTTGGAATAAGTATGGAATACACTTTAGTTTAAGAAATAAAGAGGAGCAAACAAACTACATGTACAAAAAGAAATAAGGAAGGGAGGAGGAAGTGAAGGTGAATAATAATGTGATTTGTGGGTAAATAAGACATTTTCAGCATGAAAGCAAAGGAAGGACTGCAAATCAAGAAAATCGGGCGTCTGTGTGGCTCAGTGGGTTAAAGCCTCTGCCTTTGACTCAGGTCATGATCTCAGGGTCCTGGGGTCGAGGGAGCCTGCTTCCTCCTCTCTCTCTGCCTGCCTCTTTGCCTACTTGTGATCTCTATATCTGTAAAATAAATAAATAAACTCTTTAAAAAAATCACCAAAAATAAACTTGAAAGGCAAATGACAGACTCAGAACAATATTTTCAGCACATATATATCAAGTACTCTGAGAAGTCAATAAGAAAAAGATGAATTCAATAGAAACATAGACAACAAACAATGCAAAAATTAAAAAATATGAAAGGCCAATAAATACAAAAACCTTATTAGTAGTGAAAATCACAAATTTTAAAGTACTATTATTACAGTCTACCAACTGAAAGCTTCTCTTTAAGTGAGAATGCCTGCTGTGGTAGAGGTGTAAGGAATAGGGAATTTACCTACACTGCTGGAAGGCAATTGGCAATATGTATCAAGAGGTTTAGATATTACATAGACTTTGGTCCAGGAATTCTATTCTCATTGGCACACATTCTAAGCTGCTTCAGAGGTAAGTTCAAAGATTTATGTATAAAGGTATTACTCATAAGAGTCTCAAATTGGGAATACCTAAATGTCCACCAATTACCACTTATGGTCCTTAAATATATTACTAGTTAAGTAATTATGCTATTGCTATGTAAATGGTACATAAAAATTAAAAAAAAACCTAATATTTTGAAACAATACCGATGTGAGGAAATGCTCATACTATAGAAAGTGAAGAAAAAAATAGGATACAAAATAGAAATCAAGGTTAATCTCTTCTCTGGGTAGCCACATCTTAAAAAAAAAAAAAGACCCTTCCACCTAAGATTCCTTTCCTTTCATTCTTATCCAAAATTTTCACAAGAGTAATCCGCAAACTTATCCCTCTTTCACTCCTAATGCATCACAATCTGGATTCTACCCCGGGACGTGCTCTGATCAACACCACTAATGGCATCTCTGTTACTAAGTGTGGAAGATTCATTGCAGGCCCTCACACTCGTCAGGGCTGGTCATTCTTCTTCTGCATGCCCTGTCAAGATCAGATTCCCAGATGGGGCTCTTCTTACTGTTCATAATCTTATTACATGACCTTGCCTACTTTCACGAGTTCCAGTATTATCTTGGGCAGAGTGCTCTCAGAAGCCTACCTTTAGTTCCAATCTATCCCTCCAAACCTCAGGATCATCTATCAGTCTGTCAGATATTTTTATATGGATGTCCCCCAGGCCCCTCCCAACTCCACATGTCCCAAACCAAATTCATCATCACCTCTACCTTCTAAAATCTGCCTCCATATTTGCTGTTTCAGTTGATTGTGTCACTACTTTTCCAGTAAGATTATCATTGTGTGCTTATTTCCCTCTCTCATACTTTCTCTCTCTCTCTCCTTCCTCCCCACTCGTGTGCATGTGTGCATATGTAAATGTAACCTTCTTAAGGACAGCACCACAGTTTAGTCACCAATGTAGCCCTAGAATGGAAGCAGGTGCTTAAATGTTGATTAAATGAAATAAATGACATTATTGACTCTTTATTCACATTAATTCTTTTAACTCTTTTAATGATTTTGCTTGTATTTTTAAAGCATACAGAAAAATATGAATATTGCATTCATTCTGAAACCTTTTGAGGAAATAATATAAAATATACAGTGTGAGTACCCACTGTAGCCCCTCCAATAACCCCAAAGAGGGTAAGTCTAAGCCTGAAAACATTTTGGTCCCTAAACCTCTTGACCTGGTCCTATGTTTAAAGACATTCTTTTTAAAACTTAAATTGCAGGGGTGCCTGGGTGGCTCAGTTGGTTAAGCAACTGCCTTTGGCTCAGGTCATGATCCCGGAGACCCGGGATCGAGTCCCACATCGGGCTCCCTGCTCGGCGGGAAGCCTGCTTCTCCCTCTCTCACTCCCCCTGCTTGTGTTCCCCCTCTGGCTGTGTTTCTCTCTGTCAAATAAATAAGATCTTTAAAAAAACAAAACAAACAAAAAAACTTAAATTGCAATCTTGTTAGATGTATGAGACTGTTTTCACCTAACAAGGCATCATGGATGTTTTTATAAGACATGTCATTCAACCCCCTGCTTTTTTATGGCTGCCTAGATTGCATCGTGTGGATGCATCATAATAAACTGAAGCATTCCTTACTGCTGCTCACCTCCCCTTTTTTATTTTATTTTATTTATTTTATTTATTTATTTTTAAAGGTTTTATTTATTTGACAGAGAGAAACACAGCCAGAGAGGGAACACAAGCAGGGGGAGTGAGAGAGGGAGAAGCAGGCCTCCTGCCGAGCAGGGAGCCCGATGTGGGACTCGATCCCCGGTCTCCGGGATCATGACCTGAGCCGAAGGCAGTCGCTTAACCAACTGAGCCACCCAGGCGCCCCTCACCTCCCCTTTTTTAACTATTAAAAACAAGGTTGAAACAAACATCTTAAAACACACATTTTATACATATTTGTAATAATATTTTTGTAGAATGAGTTATGGATTCTTAGAATGGAATTTTAGTGTTGTGGAGCATATAGATCTAAAATTTTAGTAGACACTACCTAGTTTCCTTTATATATGAATACACACACACATATACTTTAATATCCATGAATACCCAGTCCCTTTTATACTCAACAATTCTTGATGTAAGCAATATTTTTTGTAAGATTTATTTACTTATTTGAGAGAGAGAGAGAGCACAAGTACAAGTGATGGGGGCAGAGGGAGAGAATCTTCGAGCAGACGTCCGACTTAGTGTAAAGCCACCCGAGGCAGCTCAATCCCACAACTCTTAAGTACATGACCTCAACTGAAACCAAACATAGGATGCTTAACTGACTGAGCCATCCAGGTACCCCAACACTAACAATATTTTTAATGCTTATTAATCTGCCTGGGAACATGGTGTATCACTTTGATTTTTATGTTTTAATTTAGTGAAGATGAACATGTCTCTTTTTATTTTTATTGGTTATTTGTATTATTTAAAAAATCTGTGAATGACATCTTGGTATTCTTTATCCATTTTTTATTGAGTTGTTTGTAGAAATTCTTTGTTTTTGTTAGATGTGTTGCAAATATTTTTCCTTGCCTATTGCTTGTCTTTTAACTTTGTTTATATGTATTTTATCATAGACATAGTCATTTTCAATCTTTTATGTAGTCATATTTTCAATATTCACTTTATGGTTTCTTGGTCTGAACATTTTACTTCAGGGTAAGAAAAATATTATTTTGTGTTTTTTCCTCAAACTCCATGGTTTTTACATATTAATTGTTAACTTACCTGAATATCTTTTTAATGTGTGAAACAGGGCTCTATATTTGTTCCCAAATGGGTAGTGTTCCCTGCACTTTATTTGTTGAATAACTCTTACTTCCCCATTGATTTGAAATAATCGACCTTATCATACATTACATTCATAGACAGATATATATGTTTGTTTTTAGAATGCATATTCTGTTTCACTGGCCTACTTGATTATTTCTGTTCTGGAATCATGCTGTTTTAATTACTGAGACTTTATAATAGATTTTGATATCTAGTACATATGTCTTCCCCTATTGTTATTTTTTTTCAAAAATATTTATAGTCAATGAGAGAAAGAATTATGATCTCTCTGATATGAGAAATTTGAGAGACAGGGCAGGAGGTCGTGGGGGGTAGGGAGGGGAAAAAATGAAAGAAGATGGGACTAGGGAGGGAGACAAACCATAAGAGACTCTTAATCTCAGGAAACAAACTGAGGGTTGTTGGGGGGTGGGGGGAGGGATAGGGTAGCTGGGTTATGGACATCGGGGAGAGTATATGCTATGCTGAGTGCTGTCGATTGTGTAAGACTGATGATTCACAGACCTGTACCCCCGAAGCAAATAATACATTATATATTAATTAAAAAAATCTTATTTATAATTACATGAAATCTATCGGAAGAAATTCAGAATCAATTTGTAAAGTTCAAAAAAATCAGTATTGATCCTTTGATTGGAATCACATTTTATATTAATCAGCAAAGTATCCGCATCTTGGTGACATTGTCTTTCTCTTCAGGAACCTGGTATTTATTCCAGTCATTCAGGTCTTGTTCATCCTTTGAGAAAATGTGGATTCCTCTCTCAATCCTTCTAGGATTGTTTTCCTTTTTTAAAATTTAAATTCTAATTAGTTAATATACAGTGTAATATCAGTTTCTGGAATAGAATTTAGTGATTCATTACATACACTACCCAGTGCTCATCATAAATGCCCTCTTCACTACGTATCACCCATCTAGCCCATCCCCTACTCTCTTCCCTCCAACAACCCTAAGTTTGTTCTCTATCACTAAGAGTCTCTTATAGTTTGCTAACCTTGGTCTTTTTATGTTCATCCATTTTCTTTCTTAAATTCCACATATGAGTGAAATCATGTGGTATTTGTCTTTCTCTGACTGACTTATTTCACTGAGCATAATATACTCTAGCTCCATCTACATCATTGCAAATGGCAAGATTTCATTCTTTTTGATGGCTGACTAATATTCCATCATATATATATATATATATATATATATATATATATATATATATATACCACCTCTCCTTTATCCATTCACCAGTTCATGGACATTTGGGCTCTCTCTGTTGTTATGCTATTATTGATAATGCTGCTATAAACATAGGGGTGCATATATCCCTTCAAATCTGTATTTTTGTATCTTATGCATAAATATCTAGGTTTGCTTTTTAAGCTTCTGGTCTGGTATTTGAACCTGTCCAGATAAAATAGACAACATTATTTTCTTAATGAGGGATATGATATGTAGACCAGGGATAGGGAAATGGAATGATTATCTCAGGGTCATATGGCAAATTAATAACAGGCTACGGTAGGGAGACAGAGAGAGGCAAAGGGGGAGAAAACAGGGATATTTTGAGCAGAAGGTAAATAATCTTCTCAAAGGGAAGAAATGGTGATAAATCAACAAAGTGGGTGGAAAGAATGGTGAGGGGGACTATCATGCCCCAAGGCCCCTCTTCTGCCCACAGAAATTACCGTGAAAGGGGCACAGAGCATGAATGGGGTTCTTCATTAACATGCAATTACCTGCAGTAGGTCTGTTATTAAAAGCTTAAGTCATTTAGACACTCTTAACTGTAACCAGACCCTCAATTCCTCAGTGGCAAGTGTGGTCCGGGAAATGAGGGTTATTCACAGATGGTTGGCCTAAGTCAGAAGTTATTTGGATAATGCATCATGGCAGCAGCTACTAGACAGAGTACCCAGCTATGAGCCAGGGAGCCTGAGTCATAGTTGTGACCCTAATACCAACTCACCAAGAAACTTTGGGCTTCACCTTTATCAAAAGCAAAATTGAGATACTACTTGATTCCTGCCCTCTTTACCTAAAGGGACCCTGGAAGGTTACAGCAAGTGTCAGTTCCAAGGAAAGGGAGAATGCAGCAGGTTGTGGGGGAAGACAGTATGGCCATTGCAACAAGGAGGGTGAGCAGTTCAGGCTGCCACCCAGAGCTGAAAGAGGATGACAGACAGGGCGGGCATAAATTGAGCTATGGAGGGAAACTCTCTTATAACACCTACTTGAGAGCCCTCTGCCAGCAAGGACCCTTAGAAAAAGACAAAGAATTTCAAGAATGAAGCGCAAAAAGAAAAGGAAGATAATATTGCCTGACTAAAAGCGTTGATAGGAGGGAAAGGCAACAGCAAGGGAGAAGCAGTCCTCCAGTTTCCTCCAGGTGGGCAACACAAGCAGAAGACCCCTGCAGGGGAACATTCAATGGGAGGACAAGGGCAGCTGCTCAGTCAGAGACAATTCTGTGGGGACCTTTCTGATTAACTTGATTGCAACTGACCCACGAGAGCGATTCACAGTAATTCACATCCTGGGGAGTAAGAGCTTTGGTGGGAGGTTCTCTGAGCAGAGAAATCTGATTTGTGGTGGAAACCATATCAGGAGAAAGGGGCCAGAGTGGCGGCAGGATGATTCTACTTGGCAGGCCATACCCAGGGAATCTGCTCATTCTCTGCAGAAATGAAGCACTGACCTGATTAGGTAGCTGTTGTAGACACATTCATAGTTGCGGGACAAGAAGCAGACAGCACTGGGAGCTAGCCTGACTGTGCAAGCATGACCCAGAGATCTGGAGGGGCAGGTGGGGGCTCTCCAGCTTGAGTCAGGCCAAGGTGGAGTCTGCTGGAGGGAAGGAGGACTGCTGCTTTGGGTTTTATTTCCCAGAACGTATACATGGAACACATTATGAGAACTCAGGGGAATTTAGTCTTCATCGCTTTGGGGACACTTCATAATTGCCAGACCTAGGTGAGAATAAGGCAGTCATCGTTCCAACTTTGGTTTGGAAATTCTTTTCAGTGCTGGTGTTGAGGAGACCCACACAGAAGACACGAGTGGTGTAGGGGAAATCACTGGTGAGACAGGAGGATTTGGTGACTCAGCTGTCCTATTGGCAAAAGGACTTAGGGCATAAGTTTTATCTTGGAAGAGAGGCAGGACCATAAGGGCAGACTAGAGTGCAAGAGGAAAAGGAGAAAAGATCAGAGTGTCCCAGGCATCTCTGGGAGGGGGAAGACTATTAAAAAGGATATTGCATTTTAGTTTCCGTGGGAGAAAAACTGAACTCAACCAATAAAGGAGCTGGAAGGGACAGGAGACTCACCTCCTCGAGAAGAGACTGCTTTGCAGGAATCCACTGAGCAAGAAAGGTTAGGATGGAGGGGGTGGTAGAGGAAGGGAGGAGGGCTTCTGTGATCCATGGAAAGGAAAAAGCAGACAGAATGAGCTCTGCAGACCCAGCCCAGATAAATCAGTATAAGGGAGGTCCTCCCAGCCTGAGGTAGGGCAAAGCAAAAGAGCTGAGGAGGGGGGAGAGGGGGCGCAGGCAGTTCAAAGGAAGCCTTGAAGGACTCATTAAAATGACACAAACACAAATCACAACTTAACATAGGGACTTGTACAACAAGTGAGCTAAAAATGCGAAAGGCCAGAGAGGTAGCCTCTGGGGCCCTGGGAGGAGAGAAAAGGGATGTCACTACACTATAAGGACAAAGCTGAACACAAAGAGAACAGTGTATTATTGGGTGAGGCCAGGGGCTGGGAGCTTTTCACAACGGGCAGCAGGAGGGGAGCCAGAAGGGGAAGCTGGGCTTCTCACACAGTGAGCATTTTTTAGGACCCGTGAGATGAGGGTTTCAAGATGCACAATTGTGAAGGTGAAGGTGAACTAGAGAGGGCGAAGCAGCACTGTGAACTCAAAAACAAGATAAATATGAAAGGGAAATGTGATTTAAGCAAAGCACATATTCCCCGGAAATAAGGAGAAATACAGGAGTGAAAGCAGATTTCTCCTGTAGCTACTCTGCAAGGATGGGTTGAAAGCCGCTGGAGAGAGATCAGTCTTACCTGGTAGTCAAAATGATTCTGGGTAATACCTATAGACTTCCAGCTTGGGAAGGTAAAAGACTTCGCACGTAATGCCACTTAACCGTTTATTTGAAAATAGTTAGGGGGCCTGCTCTCTCTCTCTCTCTCTCTGATAAATAAGTAAACAAAATCTTAAAAAAAATAGTTAAGATGGTGACTTCTATGTCTATTTTACCATAATAAAAAATTTAGTCTGGACAAATTCAGAGACCCGCATATAGAAGCCACTCTTTGAAGACCCTGGAGATAGAATGCCTGTGTTTAATCCTAGCTCTACCACTTACTCCCTACGTGACCTCAGATGAGCAGTTTTCTTATTTGTAAAACTGGCATAATAACAAAAATAATAATATCTTTTTAAAAGGTTGTGGAAGGGGCGCCTGGGTGGCTCAATTGGTTGGGCGACTGCCTTCGGCTCAGGTCATGATCCCGGAGATCTGGGATCGAGCCCCACATCGGGCTCCCTGCTCGGCGGGAAGCCTGCTTCTCCCTCTCTCACTCCCCCTGCTTGTGTTCCCTCTCTGGCTGTGTTTCTCTCTGTCAAATAAATAAAATCTTAAAAAAAAAGATTAAAAAAATAAATAAAAGGTTGTGGAAGAAATTGAGTTAATGTCTATTATGTACTGACACTTTCCAGAGCTGCTCCTCAATAATAAGTCATTAACTTGGGGCCCAATCCATTCAAAGCACCATGCATACTGCCTGGGACAAAATACATACTCAGTAACATTTAGTTTTCGTCAAGCTTTTCGGTTTATGAAGTATGTCAGATTCATTCTCTTATCAGTCATGCCAAGTGAAAGACAACACCTTTTCCAGTAATATTATGGGAAGAATTGAAAATTAATTGTATGATGGGGGGGGTGATGATTGCAAGGAAAGAAGGTTTTCCCCTCCTGAGATTTAGAGCAAATTTTCTCCAAGGGTACTGGGACCGCCTGACCCAGAATGACCAGGGTCACTAATTCCAAGTGAAGATTCCTGAGCCCCCTCCAAACCTATGGAAGAAGACTCCCTGGGGCGCATCCCAAGAATCTGCATTTGGAAGTTCCTCTGGTGGTTTTCCTGTACACTCAAGTCTGAGAATCGCTGGTCAGAATGTATTGCTTAGGAGTGGTCTCACTTATGTTTGGCTCACTCTTCTCCAATGGGCGTTGGGGTCCTACTAAGCACTGAAATTTATCTGCCAGCTTGCCTAAGAAACACTTTCCCCAAGATGCTTTAATTTTGAGAGCACTTCCCCACTGCTGAGACATCCAAATACTTCATCTTGCATTTGGGGTCAAATAGTCTTCTAGATTCAATCTTCTCTTGCTGCTCTTCTTGGCCACTGGCCACGCATTCCCATCCATTTCAACAGCCACCACTTGCATTTGTAGCTGTGAAACCCCCAAACACCTGTCCTGCCCACAATAGGTGGCTCATGTTCTCTTGCTATTCTGTGCTACACTGTGACCCAGAAGATGATTTTTGCTTTAAAATAAAGGAGAGAGGCGCCTGGTTGACTGAGAGTCCTAGAATCAGTTTCCACATCGGGCTCCCTGCTCAGTTTCCACATCGGGCTCCTAGAATCAGTTTCCACATCGGGCTCCCTGCTTCTCCCTTTCTGTCTGCTGCTCCCCCTGCTTGTGTTCTCTCTAATGGATACTAAACATCTTAAAAAAGTCATAGAATAAAATAAAGGAGAGAGAGGATAGATGAAATAAGTTTGGCAAAATATTGGTGGTTGTCCTAGCTGAGTGGTAGGTACATGGAGGTTCACTATATTATTCTATATTTACTTTTGTATATATTTTAGGTTTTCATTATAAAAAAGAAGTCAGATCATCCACCTAGAATTCTGACTTTGTAGATATGAAGTTTACATGACTGTAAGAAATTGGTGTGTTGGAGCTAGCTCATATCCATTCATGAGAGTTCACTGTTAAATTTTCAGACATGTGTGAGCTGGTTGTTAAACATTCTCATTATTAAAAATTTTACTATATAAAATTATAATTAAATAAATTAGCAGCATCTTCTTGGTAGCTTGAAATCAGCCATAACAAGAGTATTCATATCATGGGAATCAGAAAACACTGTGTCAGGGTTTGACATATTGTCAAGATTAAAGAAAGTGATGGTGAAAATATTAATAATGCAGATGAAACCTAAAAATGTGTTGGGTCTGTAACCATTACATGTTGTGAATAGCACAAAAATTAAAGAAATATTTTTCCAATATTTGGAAACTCAACCGATTCAGCAAAAAGTCACTTGCAGGGGCGCCTGGGTGGCTCAGTTGGTTAAGCGACTGATTTCAGCTCAGGTCATGATCCTGGAGACCCGGGATCGAGCCTCACATCGGGCTTCCTGCTCGGCGGGAAGGCTGCTTCTCCCTCTCTCAGTCCCTCTGCTTGTGTTCCCTCTCTGGCTGTGTTTCTCTCTGTCAAATAAATAAATAAAATCTTTAAATAATATGTAAAAAAGTCACTTGCATCATTGATAAACAAGTGAATTTCTACCATATACAATGCTGAATGAAAAATGTTGCAGTTTAATAAATATAATTTGTACAGGGATGAGATATGTTTATAATCATATATCAAATTTAATGACAATAAATTTATCGGGAAAATGATTAGCATATTGGGATACAGATGCCTTTATCAAATTGTACTTGAATAGGATTATAGCCATATGTCGGCTTTGGATACAAATGCTTGGCAAAAATAAAGTTTTCTGGGAAAATCAATTGAATGTATAGAATTTACGAAAAACAACATTGTATATTTTATTTGTAAATTGTGTGCTACGCATCATTTGTAGCAATAAAACTTTTAATTATATATATATATGCATACTAGCATACCACTACTGTAAGAAAAAAAAGTATTTCTGTGGTATGTCAATCTTAAAACTCAATTTCTAAAAAAAAACCCCTTCAATTTCTAAATTACAAATTCAAACTCTTGTCTTTCTTCATCCTCATTCTGCTCAACGGATATATATTTCATGGAAACAAAAAACAAGGCATCAATGCCTCAGAGTTAAGACAAATTTCCTCCTCAAGACTCTCCAAATGTCTTTAGAGTTCATCAACAAAATATTACAGTCCTCTGGTTAAAAAACAACCAAAGTAGAAGCCATTATGAAAATTAGAAACACCCATAAGAGACCAAGAATACAATAGTATGGAAACTAGGGTCTACGACCCAAGACGTGAGATGCCAGTAGTCCCATTCTGTTACGTCCTCAAATTCCCTATGGACTTAGTGCTTTAACAATTTCAATGTTAAGAGCTGGTGCTTGTACTATACCTCTTCTGAGGACACATTCACTCCTGACTTATTAGAAGAAAATGTTTTAGTTTTAGTACCCAAAGTGGGAAATATTTTGCTTTTCACAATACCCAAATAGTTTTTGGTCTAAAAACTCTTCTGCTGTATTAGAGTATTAACAAAAATTTTGATCACTCTGAAATACATACATACATATACATCCACATTCATTTTCATATGAAAATATTCAAGCATGCATAAAAATAAAGAGAATAATATAATGAATTCCATATGTTTATCACCCAGGTTCAAAATTAATAAGATTTTGCCAGTTTTGTCTTGATATATTTTTCATATAATAAAGGAGCTACTTATTTAAAGGAATCTCTTACTGAAGGCTTTTATAAATGAAAGGATTCTTCTTCTTCCCCATTCCATCTCTACTTGTCCAAATTTTATTCATCCTCAAAGTGTAGCTCCACTGACTCCTCCTCCAGAAAATTCTCCCTGAGCATTTTTCCTCATCCCTCAACGACTATAAACATTCCACATTCTTTGAATTTCCATAACTTTTCTTTATACCTCTCATATGACTCTTCATGTTTTCTAGTGATATATATTCTGTTCTAGGTGATTGATGGGAAGCCATGGGAGGCTGAGTGACCCAGGCAAGAGCCACTATCAGAACTTGGTTCTGGTGGGAGTATCTACCTTGACAGAGAGGGAGGAGGAGCCGGCGTGGAGCCAGGGAACCCAGCAAGGGAACTGGTGCAAGAGTCTCAGGGAGGGCGTGGTGATGAGTGAGGGCCTGGACTGGAACACTCCATCCAAATGCATTCCTTCTGGAGGCACATGGAAAGAAGTGAGTTGCTTCCAAAAACCTGGGCCAGGAAGGAAGAAAAGAAGTTGCTCTTTCCCCAGTGGCATGTGGAATTTTGCTGATGATTTATTGGAATTCTTCCCAAAGCTTAAATAATACCCAAATAACTCACTGAAGCCATTCAGAAGGGATCTGACACCATAGAAGCTCTCATTCCAGGGATTAGAGGTTGACATCTTTGGGGGGGGGTCCATTTCATTGCCTACTTTAGCTACTAATGGGGGAAAGATAAAAGGGATGTTATTTTACTTTGGAGCTGAAGTGCAATGTCTAACTTAACAGTCACTAACTATTGTGCAACATTATCTCTGCTTCATGGAAGGGAGTGGTCTGCAGAGGCTAGCAGTCTGTAATCTCCATGATATATTTCTTTTTTGTATCCGTCACCAGCCCAGCCACCAACACCCAATGTTTGAGTGCTTATTGCTTAGATGATACTATGGAGAGTATAGTATGGAACTTCCTAGTAGAGTGAAATTACCCATAAAAAATGTTTTATTGTGGAAAATTTCTAACATGTACATAAGTGGAAAAAACAACATAATGGTTATGTATGTACTTATCACCCAGCCTTAATGTTAAGTGTGCATGCCAAAGTTGATTTATCTCTACTCTCATCTCACTTTTTGTTCCCCTTCTTCTTACCTTTGATTTCTCTGAAGCCAACCCAAGGTACAGAATCATTTCATTAGTAAGTACTTCAGTTCGCATTTTCAGTAGATGAGAGTATCCTAGATTTTGTGAGGTATGGTTTAGCCATCAACTAGTTGTATAATATTGGACAAAAAGGGTACTCTTGGAGTCTCAGTTTCCTTTTTCTGTAAAATGAGGGCATTGAGTTAGATGACTCTGATATTCCTACCAGTTCTTGCTTCTGAAGTCCAGAGTTATTATTTTTCCCATTTTCAGGTTTGTGACATAATTTTTATTATTAAATATACCTCCTAGAGAAGGACTACCTTTCTATGTAAGAAAAAAAGATTCTACAAACACATGTCCTATGGCATATACCTAATGTTACACAATGAAATGAATATTTTCCATCTGTTCTAAAGGATCTTATAGAGAAGAAATTTGAATATATTAGGTCTTAGACATAATTTGAATATATTAAGTATTAGAGAATACTAACAGCTCAATTCTCTTTAGTCTGCCTCTCTGCAATCGTGTGAGAAAGAATTCTCATGGTGGAGTAGAGTCACATATTTTAAGTAAAAACTAGAGAAAAAATATGTGTTGTTGAAGTTATTTGAATTGAAATATTGAGATGAAATGAAGCAAGGTAAAAACTTGCTGAATCAAGTCCTAATTACCTAGATGACACCTCACTTAATACCTAACCTAATAACTTTAACTTTCTAGAACATAGGAAAAAGAAAAGAAGAAAAAGAAAAATACTTTCCAACTTCCACCTTTCAAAATCAAATGTTTCCCAGAAATGAAAATAGATGTTGCACCATTAAATCACCAAGATGTGTGTACTTCCCTTCCAGGAGTGCCTTAGAGGCTATGGACAATGGCGTGGCACTCTCTATTATGTATACACATCCCACAAGGAGGCCCAGACTCCCAGGCTGTAGGACCAATGCAAAAGCCAAGGACAGTCTCCTTGGGGACCACTCAGAAGCTTACAATGGAAGCTGTACAGCAAGCCCAGAATGCCAGCTAAGGGTCTGGTAGAAAGGCAAGTTGATTACGTGTGTGTGCCTGTGTGCACGCACATGCACACACACATACTGACCCCTCAACTTTTTGTTATGCGCTACTAGTGGCTCCCCCAATCAGTAGGACCACAGCAAAGGGCTCATTTACCCTTTCACTAGGGAAGACTTTGGTTAATCAGCTAGAGAAAAACATTCCTCTCCATGGGTCTAGATCAGATATCAATGCAAGTTCAGAGAAGACTGATGATCCCCCCACATCTTAATCTGTTCAAAGGACAAGCTCAAGTATTTTAGTCTACCACCTGTCCTCCAGCATGCATCCCAAAGAAAAAGGTGCAGGAGGTTGTGCCCTTCCCCCATAAACTCTTCCAGACAAGAGTACAGGGGACAAATCATAATGTTAAGATCGGACAGTGCTTTCTGTGAATTCCATTGTTCCTCTGTTCTTAGATTTGTGTCTGCATTAATTTTCTCTGTTTCCTTCCTTTCTCTGAAAAATGCCAAGCTTCCCTCAAATGACTATCCGTCAGAATGGAGAACAAAAGAAATCAGTCCATTGCTGAGGTATTAGCAATGGATTGGATCATTCTTCAATCAAAGTCCGGGGTCCTTCTAGTCAGACATCAGGAAATTCAGGCTTGACTCTCTCAGAGAGTCAGAGACTAGACCCATGAGTTAGGATATGGTTTTGTACATGAAAGGATATGTTGTGAGGCAAGGTAGAAAATTAGATGCAAATCAGTTTGGGGAGAGCCTTATGTGTCAGGTTAAAACTTACAGGTCATTCTTTAGGCTATGGGGATCCTTCAAAAGTTACCCTTGGGAAGTAGCTTGGGCAGGGTACACCTGGGGGTACAGGGTACACCTGTACAGATGGGGGTGAGGGGGAAGGACCAAGAATGGAGTAGTCCATTAGGAGGCCACTGCAGCAGGCCAGCCGAGTGCTTTCTTAAGGAGTGTCAAGACTGCTTATTCAAATAAACAGCCATCATCCTTGGAGAATTCTTTTAAATCCACTTGGGAATTGACAGTGGCGTATAACTCTGAAGCTTAGAAAAAAAAATCAATCTATTTGGACTGAGAACTGCACATTTGAGGGATTTTGTACCTAAACCGAACAGGAAATATTATTTATTTTTATAGGATATTAATTATTGGAAAAGACAGAATAAGAATGAGGTTGCCTAGTAGGAAGGTAATAGTTCAATGGCCCACCCGCCTCATTCCCCCCCCTCCCCACTACACAGCCCTTCAGGAATTCCAGAGTCTATTATCAGCACAGTTTAAAGGCTAATGAAGAAACAATCTTTTTGTAAAGCAACAAAGAACAGAGTTTGAAAGCAGGTCCAGGAGAATGCAAGAGGAAACACTTGGTTCAGTGAAAGGCAAACTTTCCTATGGACATGCAATTTTTTTTTTTTTAAAATACCATACGTTGCTTCGCAACCTCTAAAGCCTGTGCTTTCAATGCCTGTTCTGTGGGCAGCACTTTGCTAAATGCACCATGTGTAGTTAACTGGAGTGATTTAGTAGGGAAGAAACTAAGAAACATGAAACTCAAGGCAAGAGAGTTCAGAGCAGTTTTACTACACGTTTTCTAAACTTCCAAATGGATGCTGAAGTTACTCTTAAACAGATCTTGCTGTACTCATTTGTTTACTGGGTAAAGTGACAGTGGGGTGTGTTCAAGGGAAGTGCTTTATAGAGGAAAAGAAGAGAGGGACCCCGGATCCAGAAAGGCCTCCCAAAAGTGTGGTTTTCATGGCATTGAATAAAAGGGTGTTTTATACGGTGACAAAGTGAGACCAGTTAGGTAAACAGCAGGAAGAGAGAAAATTTGAAATCCTACCTCTGATGTTTATGAACTCTTGTGGCCTTGTGCAAGTCATTTCATGCTCCTGAGCCTATTTTTTATATACAAGATTTAGATAATAATCCCTTCCTTGTCTACAGCTCAGAATGATTGGTAGCCTCCCAAAGACATAATGTAGAGGAATATGCTCTCCTTATGCTAAGGTTTGCATCTTGTTCATTTGTTTTAATTGCCAGCACTAATATTGTACCTGACATTGATTTAGTCATTCAACAAACATTTAACTAGCTCACTGCACTCAACAAGTACAAAATTGAATGAGAGAGAAATGATAATGCTTTGTTTATATATTATATCTTAGGTACTTCATAAGTGCTTGTAAAATGAGTGAATGGAAGATGCTGTTTTCTTTTTAGAACCATTTATCTGGAGCTATGGGACATAGAAGCCCTTTGCTCTCCTCAGCACCTCTTCTTATTACCCTAACAGTTCTAGCCCCTTCCTTGTAGTATTTCTCTCCTTCCCAAATATTGCCATAATCTAGAGTCACCTTGGCATCTGTGAGAATGATTCACCCAGAACCCAAGCTTCATCTTCCTGATCTTATCTCCAGTCCCTTATCTACCCCATTATGACCATGATGACTCTGGAAGTTATCCTACTCCCATTTGTTCCACCTTTGAAATCAAGTTCATAAAGCTTACTACCTGACCCTCAACCTTCTGCTCACTAATTCACATTATATCAGTTATTCAACTATCTCAGTATTTCCAACCAATGATGCTTCACTTTTGTTATTCATTGGCTCTCTCCTCATGTCTTCATTCCTCCTTCCCTAACTTAGCCCTCATATACTCCATCAATTCATCTGGTATTGTACTAGTTCATGGCAAGTGGGGCCCTGCTCTGGTTCTATGCTTCAGAAAGCTTCATGCTTTGGAGCACCTTCACAGTATTTTCTAATTCTTCTTCCAGTGCCAAGGACTAGTCAGGGATAGCAAAGCTATCTAGGCAGAGTGCCTTGAGCCTGAACCAAGACCCCTAAGAGCGTCAAGTACCATTTTTTCTCTTAAGGGCACCCCAACTCAAACATGGTATTGACAAGAGCCACAAGGAGCCTTAGGTATCATCCTTACAGGGTTGGGCCTTGGTTCTAGAGAGGAGACCTGGTGTGAAGATGCTTCAAACTGACTGGTGTGGCATTACTTTCATAACAATGGACAAGATTAGGCAACCATAACGGTGTTAATAGGTTGATTTGGTGTAACACTCACTCACAATGGACATAAGATGAGTTCAGGGCTCTGGGCTCCTGAATGGCCTACCACTGATTCTTGGGTTTGTGTCATATATGTACTTTCAGACCTTGGTGTCACTTTCTATCTACAGCATTCAATGGTGGGGGGAGGTCATGGCAGGTGTCATTTATCTTGCATACCTCTTCCACCCACCTTATCAAACACTGCTGTCACCCAGAGTATCACTGGACCTTCCCTGCAGGCTTTATACCATTTGTCAAGCTGTCTTATGGAGATGGCTTTGCCATCTTTTTTTGATTTTTGAGATTTTTGAGACCATTGCTCTGTACCACCAACAAAATTTTCCAATTAATTTTTTCTTTCCCCCAATCAATATGATGATGTGCTCTCCCAGGTTGGTCTTAAGCCCTGGCAGAAGGTGGACTTTTCTTAGGTGAATGGGACCACTCTTCATTTTCACCCCTTGCCCATCCTCCCTTCCAGTGGCACTGTATGGAATACAAGGTTAAAGTCAGCATGGAAAGAGATCCTATTTTAGGAACGCAGTGATTATATCCTGCGGAGCTCAAGAGAGGACATGGTGGGAAGATGCGCTATTCTACCTTTATGCTGTAAAATGCTGGCTAGTACATTGAATATGACCAGAAAACAACTTATCATTCACATGTTCCTGAACACTTTGGGGAAGGTCAGCATTTGTGGCCATCATCAACGAAGCACAGTAACAATGTCTGACAGTCAGTCGGTAGCCTGTCTCCACACGTGGCCCAAGGGACGATGGCAGCGTCGTGAGTAATGGTCTAGCCAGTGTGAAGTTCATGGTGTCGAGGACCTGCAGAACCAAGAAGATCTAGGTTGCTCCAACACCAGCAGGTTCTGAAGAGCCACGGTGTGCAAATAACAATGGCAACACTTCCTGGTGCCCTGCACATCCTAGGGACAACTTTGACTTTACCAGCTTTTTCAGCACCCGTACTCATTATCCATCTGCAGCAACACCTTGGAAAATTCTAGGCTTAAATGAATCCAACTATAAGCTTCCTCTTAGACTGCCTTTAAGCAGCTGAGTGATGCTGGAGAGAAAAACCCACATCATGCACAGGTGGATGCCTCTATATCTTCACTGGTCTCACCTGGGCCTGCTGTTCTAATGTGCTTTGCTCTTCCATTTTTCATAATTATTTCTTTAAATATTCACCTTTCACAAGCCTTCAATCACTCCACTCTACTTCCCTTTAACTTTAGATGACCTGGCCTCCTGCCTCACAGAAAAAGTTGATGCTACCAGCTGAGAATTTCTAGGTGCTATGCCTACAAGTCTGTGTACACATTTCCCTTCCTCCATTTCCAGTGGAAGGTGTCCCTTCACCGTTCTAATCCAATCCTTAGACCTGTTGCCTGGATCCTGGTCCTCAAGGATTTATTCATTGAATTATCTTTGTACTGCTGTATTTTCCATCTTTTCTATCTACCAAGTCCTTCCAAACAGCATTTAAATATGCTCAAGACTGTCCTATCTTAACGTTCCCACCGTTCAATTTCAAATTCTTTTTTAAGCAACCATCCAAGCTTTCTCCTTCTTGTTCACAAACTTTTCAAAAATAGTTATCTACAGTCACATTCTCTACTGCCTCACCTCTAACTCCTCAGACTTGTGCAATCAAGTTTCAACCTCCCTTCCCCCATATCATTGTTATAGACAACAATGACTCTCAAGGCACAAAATTCAAGGCACTCTTTGATGCTTATTTTGTGAACTTCCAAGTGACATTGATCACCAGTGTCCTCTTTTTTTTTCTTCTTAGATACCTTGTTTTGGTTTCCATGATAGGAGTGAGAAGGTGCTTCCAAGGCCAGAATGCAGGTAATGAAGACAAGCGTTACTGAGAAACTGTGAGGACCTAGCCTATGCTCTGCCAACTGACTTTATAATGGATGCAATTTGGCTGATAAGGTGACTTTCTCAAACAGTGCCAGACAGTGTTAAGTTACAGAAGGACAAGAGGAAGCTGCCAGGAGTAGGGGTGGAGACCAAGGGGGATTTCTCAGAATCAGGGATTGAAAAGACAAGAACATGGAAAGGATAGGAGCCAGGACCTTGTAGGTAGCCTCCCGGTGCTAATGGAAAAGTCTGTGCTTAGGGCCCCAGCTGGAGAAAGAAACACTAGTGAAGGAGGGAAGCTGGGCGGAGAGAACCCTAAGGTCTTGAGAGCCCAGAGGGACCATGGAGGTGAGGAGGGAAGGCTCTGGGTGCTGGAAGAGGAGAAAGGTTTTGCTTCTGGCCTGTAGCTCTTGGGAGCAGAGAAAAGTTTGACAGTATGAAGGCCTTGGGGGGTGGGTAGCTGCATTTATAGGAGGCCAAGAGAAAGGGGCAAAGGGGCCTGTGTATCTAAAAAAGCTGATGGTCTGGGAAGCAAGGGGAAATGAGACCACTATAAGAGTCCAGAACAAGACAGAGGCAGGAGAGGAGACTGAGTCATGGCAGAAAGTGTAAGTGTACATACCAGTGGAAGGAAGGGAGTCCAAACCCATGAAGAGAATCTTTCTGGACAGCTTCTGGGAAAGGCCTGGCTAAATTTTGGACAGGAGCCTTCATTTCTTCAGAACCAATGTTTTTTTCTAGATGACAGCTTAACTGCTACAACATTAATAAGAACTTTAGGAAGCAGAATACAATCTGAGCTTCATTTGAAGGACTAGGGACACGAGTACTGTTTTTATTACTTCTTCAAGCTTATAAGAAGAGAAACAGATGTGGAAATGTATTTGATGGTGTGAAAATACAATTTTATTTCTGTACTGCGGCTAGACATTTGAATGCTTAGAGGCAACCCCATTTTACTTCATGACAATCTATTAAAGTGGTGATAAATTAATGTTATTCAGTGACTTGTTGACTATCAGTGTTCCCCACTAGAGTGGAGTTCCATGAGGGCAGAGACCTTGTGAGTCTTCTCATTGACATATTTGCTATACTTAAGACAGTGACTTGCACACAGTGTGCTGGGCTGTCTATAAATATCTAAATAAAAAAGTAACAAGGGATAACAATAGAATGCTCAAGGAGTACCTGGGTGGTTCAGTCAGTTAAGTGTCTGCCTTTGGCTTAGGTCATGATCCTAGGGTCCTGGGATTGAGCCCTGTATCAGGCAACCTGGTCAGTGGGGAATCTGTTTATCCCTCTCCCCCGACCCTTCCCCCCTGCCTGTGCTCTTGTTCCCTCTCTCTGTCTCTCTCTCAAATGTATAAATTTTAAACCCTTTAAAAAAAGATGGAATGCTCAAATTGTTCCGTAAATATGGGCACCTTGGAAGACTTTGAAAATGGCAGAGAAAAAGAAAACCACTGGAAGATGTCTAGTAATTCTTAGGAGAAAATAACTATAAAGGGGGGAAGACAACAAAACATATGGTCTCAGATGTCAGTCTGCCAGTGGAGCATGGGGCATGAAGACAGCAGCACTGATATTTAAACACTAAAAGGTAAACACAACATCATAGGTGTCACCAAGATTTGCAGGGATGTGACTGACAGCTGGAAGTGACTTTGAGAATGCAACTTTGTCCACAAGGAGCAGCTCTCGTAGACAAGGAGGCAAATAGCATTTAAGGAGACAGATATCAAACTCAACACCCCCAAACCAAATAATCCAGTTAAGAAATGGGCACAAGACATGAATATACAGTTTTCCAAAGAAGACATTCTAACAGACACATGAAAAAATGCTTAACATCACACATCATCAGAGAAATAGAAATCAAGACCATGATGAGATACCATCTCATACCTGAAAGAATAGCTAAAATTATCAAAACGGTAAACAAATCTTGACGAGGATGTAGAGAAAGGGGAATCCTCTTACACTGTTGGTGGGAATGCAAACTGGTGCAGCTACTCTGGAAAACAGTACAGGGTTTCCTCAAAAAGTGAAAAATAGAACTACCCTACAATCCAGCAATTGCACTACTAGGTATTTACCCAAAGTATATAAAAATACAGATTCAAAGGGGTACATGCTCCCCAATGTTTATAGCAACATTATCGACAATAACCAAACTATGGAAAGAACCCAAATGTCCATTGACTGATTAATGGATAAAGAAAAAGTGACACACACACACACCCACACCCACCCACACACACACACACCCACACACACACACACACAATGGAATATTATTCAGCCATCAAAAAGAATGCAGACTTGCCATTTGCAATAACATGAATGCAGCTAAAGTATATTATGCTAAGTGAAATAAATCAGTCAGAGAAAGACAAATACCATATGATCTCATTTATACTGGAATTTAAGAAAGGAAACAGATGAATATATGGAAAGGGGAAAAAACAAAGAGAGGGAAACAAACTGTAAGAGACTCTTAATATAGAGAACAAACAGAGTTGATGGAGGGAAGTAGGTGGGGGGACGGGCTAATTGGGTGGTGGGGATTGAGGAGGGCATTTGTGATGAGCATTGAGTGTTGTATGTAAGTGGCGAATCACTAAATTCTACTGAAAACAATATTACACTATATGTTAACCAACTAGAATTTAAATAAAAATGATGCACTGTATGTTGGCTAATTGAAAATAATAATAATAATAATAATAATAATAAAAATAAAACTACACTTCTGCCAAAAAATGAAAATTTAAAAAAATCTAAAAAATTAAAATGTCAAGAAGAAAAAATAAAGCAAACAGATATTCAGGGCTCCTCTGCTGTTCAAAGAAAGGCCAAATGGGCAGGGACAAAAGGCAGACCGTACCTTGCATACGCTGCCTCAGTGTTTATTTCATGAATGAATGAACAAATAAGTGATGAAATCCTCTTGTGGGAGCAGAGCACAAAACAGCTAGCCTGTTGGAAGGTCATTATGTGGCTTTCAAAACAGACTTAGAGGGAAGGCCGGCCAGCGTTAAGTGGTTGGCGGAGCCTCAAACTCTATTTCCTAGTGGTTTACATGACTCTGCAGTGCTTTATCCAGCTGCTTGTTGCTTTCTCATCCCACCAATTCCTCCTCACTTCTGCTCCAGCTGTCCTCTTAGCTATCTTCCCGAATCAATCCTTGTGCTAGAAAGTTCCAAAAAGGGCACATCTGCCTTTGGCTCAGGTCTCTGCCTTCGGCCCAGGTCATGATCTCAGGGTCCTGGAATCGAGGAAAGCCTCTGCCTTCAGCTCAGGTCATGATCTCAGGGTCCTGGGACTGAGGCCCAGATCGGGCTCTCTGCTCAGCAGACGGCCCACTTCCTCCTTTCTCTCTGCCTGCCTCTTTGCCTACTTGTGATCTCTCTCTGTCAAATAAATAACTAAAATCCTTAAAAAAAAATAAAGTTCCAGAAAGTTCAGCTTCTGAAAATTTTGGGGTTTCCTATCATCTCCAGCTGAGCTGGAAGAAATTAGAGTTAACTAAGTACCTAGAATTGTATCTAGCCCCTAATTGCCATTCAATAAAGGTTCACTGAATTGAATGTAATCCATCCCCCTCACCCAAAGCCCTCCCACACTCACACATTATAGAGAGAGAAATCAAGGTATAGAAAATGGAGGGCACTTGTTTAAGTTCCATGGTGAAAAAGCTGGGACCAGATTCCCAGGTTCCCAACTCCTGGGTTAGTAGCTTTCATCATCTCTACATCATTGCCTTTAGCCATTGCTGATCTTTTCTATTTACTCTGGCTTCTATTCCCCCCAATGTAGATTTTAAAAGCTCTGTCACCCATTTCCTCCTTCTTCCTCCATACTAGTTATATCCAATTTTTAATACATTCTCCTTACTCATATTATTTGTCTTGTCCTCCTTCTCTTAATAAAAAGGCTCAGTATTTGGGGCATCTGAATGGCTCAGTCAGTTAAGCCTCTGCCTTTGGCTTGGGTCATGATCTCAGAGTCCTGGGACTGAGTCCCATGTCAGACTCCTCTCCCTCTGCCTCTTCCCCTGCTTGTGCTCTCTCTTTTAAATAAATGAAAAAAAAATCTTTACGAAAAGACTCAGTATCTTCAGATGGAATAGTCAGCAGAGTCAGAAAATAGTCTTCAATTTGATGTAACTATGTATAAAGGGGGTGAGCAGGCTTTACAATCACTACTACCACTTTGCCATTTTGGGAAAAGTACTGCAGGTCTTTGGAAGGTAGACTAATATGCTAGTTGATGTCTATATTACACTTTTCCTTCAGACATACAGAAACCTTCATTTGTACTCATTCAAGAAATAAATATGTTAGAAGTTTAATACAAAGCTTTGAAGGACTGGCTTAAATTCCCTGGAAATATGCTAGAGCAAATTCCAGGTTGGCCAGAGATTTAAATGTGAAAAATAAAACCATAAATATGTAGAAGTTCATATAGGTGAATATTTTCATACTCTTGAAGTGCACAAGGCAATATTTTCTACCATGATTTTAAAGACAGAAGCTGTAAAGTAAAAGATTGAGAGATCCATTACAAAATTGCAACGTACATGTCAAAAGAGCTAACAGTATTCATGTTTTATTTTATTTTTTTGAAGATTTTATTTATTTATTTGACACACAGAGAGAGAGACAGCAAGAGAGGGAGTACACGCAGGTGGAGTGGGAGAGGGAGCAGGGAGCTGAGCAGGGAACGTGATGCAGGGCTCCATCCCAGAACCGTGGGATCATGACCTGAACTGAAGGCAGAAACTTAATGACTAAGCCACCCAGGCGCCTCAGCATTACTATTTTAAAAGCCTGAAAAATCTGTAAGAAAATGGTAACTCAACAGAAACATGAGCAAAGAGCATGAATGGAAAAGTTACCAAAGTTAATAAGGATTTGAAAAGATGTTCAGTTTAACTACTAATCAGAGAAGTGTATTGCTGGTTTGAGTGTAGATTCTTGTAAAATTTTTGCAGGGCAATCTGGAGAAGTGTGTGAATCAGACAAGGATGCAAGAGACTTGTTTACAAAAAACATGTTAGAAAAAATTAAAATGTCCATTAGTAGGATTTAGTTAACTAAATTATTGGTGCACCAATACAAAAGAATATTATAGATGTATTAAAATGATGTGAAACTCAATGTACTAACATCAAACAACATACTCAGCATATTACCACATGAGAAAATCAAGTTAAAAAAACAATATGCATAAGATAATCTTTAATTTTAGTGAAAAATTTTATTTGCCCATGATAAAAGCCTGTACCTACATAAAAATTTTACTTATGTGATTTTCATTGTCCTCTTTATAAATTTTTCATTGTCTCAAAGTGTTTCAATGATAATAACATTTACTATATTTTATTCATTTAACAAACGTTCTGATAGTACTTATATATGCCAGGCACTGTTCTAAGAACTTCACTAATATTAACTCATTTTCCCAGAATAGAAAAATGTAAGTAATGAAGTATTTTTCATGTGGGGGTTAGAGTAGAAGGGCTCATTTCAGAAGTGAGAGGATGCTGTATAATATGAGACTCTTATAGAAGAAATCTACCATGTTTTGACTCAAAGCCATCTCCTTTTAATGACACAATGAGGTCAACAGGTCATGGGAGCCCCATTCCTTTGCCTTTCTCTCATTCTTTTTAATGATGGGACAACTAATTAACCATTAAGGATTAGTCAAAAAAGGGTTTAAGCACAAGAGCATGCTGGAGCCAGAAGAGGGGGGCTTCTAGTTGCACAAGCCCTGCTTTGATTCTGGGCCACACTACTTAGGAACTGTGTGATGTGGTGCAAGTTTGCTTCACTTCTCAGAATCTCAGTTTCCTCATCTGTAAGGTGAGGGGGCAAAGCTAGACATTTTTTACCATGAGACTGTTTGTTTCCTAAATCTGAGCTCCCTCACTTTTCCCTCTTCTTTAAAGAGCTAGGAAGATCATGTCAGCACTCTCTCGAGTATGGGCCACCTGAACTTAAGAAAGTCTTACATCCATTTGATGGCTGGGTTACCCCAGTACAACCTGTGATGCAACCTTGGCTTATCTGCTGACATATGGAATTATTGATCCTTGGTCTTGGAGTTCTAAATGTTTTGCATTTTCAAATGTGTTTATTGTCCTTTCTGTTAAACCTGCCCTGAAAGCATTATCAATAAACAGGGTGTTTCACTACTACATGGATAGTGTGCTTGATGCTTTTATTCTCTGGCTAGAAATGCCTCTAAGGATGGATCCCTTTTGCAAATTACCAGCAAAATTTCTCTTGGTCCTCTCCATCTCAGCCTTAAACAGCCCAAGAATCTATTCCTCTCCCCAACTCCCCAAATATTTAACCTCTTCCCTTCCTTCCACCTTATTATCTCATACTTTTGAATATAACATCAAGATATGGAGCACAACAGGCAGGGTTTAGGGTCAGGGACAAAGTCAGGCCATGGGTTTGTCCTGGCCCTTCCAAGAGGCTTGGATTTAGTAATGAGGAAGGCTTCTAGACTGTCACATATGACAGGTCCATTAAAGAGCACCACCTTCATTCTACAGGTAGTAAGACCAAGGTCCAGAAAGGGGCAGGGTCATAACAAAGGTCACAGGAGTTATTGGTGGAAACAAGACTCACTCTAAAGACAATGCAGAATGATTTTATCACTGTCAACTCAGCCAACTCTATTTATTCATTCAGTCAACAAATATTTATTGAATTCCTGCTTTGTATCCAGTACTAGGGATAGAGCAGTAACCTAGATAGACATGGTTCTTTTCCCCACAGACCTACAGGGCTCAAGGTCTGGTAGGGGAGACAGGCTTGAGTCTCAGAATTGTTATAAGAGGTAGTACAACATGGCAGGTAGAGGCATGGGCTCTAGAGCTGCTCTGTCCAGTATTTCCATAATCCTTCTGCCACTTAATAGCTGTGTGAACTGGCAGTTTCATTATTCTTTTCTTATCTTGGTTTCCTCATCTCTAAAGGGGAGGTATTAATAAAGCTTTGCAGATATATCAATTAGAGTAATGCCCATCATGCAGTAAGTGATCAAAGCTGTTAGCTAGTATGGTTATTATCGTTATAAAACCACAAAGAGAAAGTGCTAATAAGTCTATTTTGAGTACCCAAAGTAGGTATTCACCATCCTAACTGGAGTGATCAGAAGGTGGTGGAGAGCCAGGGGCTAACAGGAACAGAATTTATTCAAGCCGCTTCCGCCCTGGCATATAGGAATTTGGGGAGGGTTTTGGTACTGGCTCCACATCTCAGGGGACCTGGTCAAGCACTTTCACCTCTCAGGGTTCAGCTGCTATAGCTGTGATGGAAGGAAGCACATCTGTCACTACTGCCAGCTGAGTCAAAAAGAATTATCACAGCCTGGTGTTAAAATGCTGTGGAAGAAACCACTACCACACAGATTTACCCTCCAAGTTCCCTGGGGGATGGATTCTTGTTCTTCCTTGTTTAATGAGTTCTCTCTCTTACACAGTTTGGTGCTTTTCAAAGGGTGCCTTCACATCACCTCTGCAGTTAGTCTCATTGGGTTAGTAAGTAAGATCTTTCCCTTGCTTGAACCATTCTGGTACTATTTTTCTGCCCATTTTAGAATGCTTGTCACTCTCTCCCTTGAAATCCAGTTTTATGCTTATGCGTTTTGCCTTGGAGACTGGGAATAACTTGAGGATGGGGACTCAGCCTCTTCCCTGAAAACTCCTCAGAGTACTTAACACAGAGCCTTGAAAAGACAAAGACCAAGGTAGTGGTGTGTGTGAGGAATAGGTTCTATATGGCAAAGATTCTGTGGATTTTGACCACCCACATTTGAGTTGCACGTGGGAAACTTACTTGGAAATGTACATCCAAGACCTCCTCCACACCTATATGAATCAGAATCTTGGGATAGAAGCAGCAGTGGTCTGCATTTTTAACAGGTACCCGAGATGATCTGACTGCCTCCTACAGTCTAAAGACCACTGAGTTAGATGTTCTAAGTATTTAGTTGAAGGCTCAGTGGGACAGCAATTCATTTTCCTAGTTGTCAACTAGAAAACTGATGTGAGGTTTGTTTTTTTCAAAGAATGTATTTATTTATTTGACAGAGAGAGATCACAAGGAGGCAGAGAAGCAGGCAGAGGGAGAGAAGGAAGCAGGCTCCCCGCGGAGCAGAGAGCCCGATGTGGGCCTCGATCCCAGGACCCTGAGATCATGACCTGAGCCGAAGGCAGAGGCTTGAACCCACTGAGCTACCCAGATGCCTGTAAGTGAGTTTTAAGATCCTGTTCAGCACTAATGTGTTCTGCTTCCAAGAGTAAGATTTTGGAAAATCTCTTTGTCTTTCCAACTATAACAAATTATCTTCACATACATCTCTGCAGAGTTGACTTCTTAAAGCAAACTATAGTATCAGATCACTTCCGAATGGCTTCAGTGAGTTATTTGGATAATTCCAGCTTTGGGAAGAATTCCAATAAATCATCAGCAAAATTCCACATGCCACTGGGGAAAGAGCAACTTCTTTTCTTCCTTCCTGGCCCAGGCTTTTGGAAACAACTCTCTCCTTTCCATGTGTCTCCAGCAGGAATGAATTTGGATGGAGTGTCCCAGTCCAGGCCCTCACTCATCACCACTCCCTTTTTGGGACGCTTGCACCAGTTCCCTTGCTGGGTTCCCTGGCTCCACACAGGCCCCTCCTCCCCTCTTTGTCAAGGTAGATACTCTCACCAGAACTAAGTTCTGATAGTGGCTCTCCCCTGGGTCACACCACTTCCTATGTCTTCCCATCAATCACCTAGAGCAGAAAGTCCAAGGTTCAGATTACTGAGCCTGTCATTGAAGACTCCCAGTTACTTGGCCTTGCCATCTCTGGCCCTAATGTGCATTCCCTTCCTACAAGCACCCTATACTCTAGTTCAGTGTTTCACAAAGTGCTGTCCTGGGGCTACTGGCTTCAGAGTCACCTAGAAGTATTTCTGAATTTCTGAGCCTGCACTGTGACACTTTCACCATCAGAGTTCTTAAAATCTGCAAGCTTCTGCTACTCCAAGGCTCCCTCTGTTGCTAAACACTACAATGTAGTTGCCCCCCTAAACCCCATCATCTTTAAACAAAGTCCAGGAAGTCTTATTTCTGTTGTACTGCTTTGACTTTTAATCTATTTTTTCCTGACACCTTCAGGTGGAGCCAGTGGATGGTCAACGGACTAGAGCTAGACAGAGCCCAGTATCCTAGCCTAAATACTAAGATTCTAATGTCAAGTCAGAGAGTCAAGTCTGAGACACAGCCCTTATGGGAAATCTGAGTCTGAAGCCAAGAAGATGAGCTGCAGATAACAGAATTAGGATTATATATAGAAGATGGAGCTCTAGTGTCAGAAGCCAGGCCGAAACAGGATTGGAAGAAGGACATGCTGTGAAGCAGTGAAGTTGCCAGCACTTTAGCAGGACTGGGTTACACTTGCGTCTCTGTTATTGATCATGAGATGTGTGACTCTGAACAAGTCATTCCTCCAAATTTACACCTTTCAATGGGCCCCACTACCTACAGAATAAAGATCAACACACTTATCCTTGCTTATAATGCACTACACAGAATGCTCCCTTCTACATTATTTATCCTTATCTCCTTCTACTCTCTCTCTCTGTGTAACCTGATCAATTATCTGGCCTTATGGAACTCCTTGGGGTTCTAACAGATTTTTCCAAATATTTCCAAATATTTTCAGTGTTCTATCTCCTGCCAGGATGCCATTTCTTCCTCTTGTCTGTCTCCTTTTCTGCTTTAAGACTTCTCTTCTATGAATCTTTCCCTCACTTTCACAACAGAATGAGTGTTCTTTTCTGTTCATCCATGGCATCCTTCCTCCTCCTCCAATGGGTTTAGTGGTAGTCTTTTTCTCTCTCTCTTTCTTCCTTCATAGATGATGAACAACTTGAAGGCAACCTGATCTCAGGACCCTGCACTCTGTCAGTATCCTCTGAAGTATTCACCTAGCAAAGGGCCTTATGCCGAGTTGTCACTCAAGAGATACTGTTAAAAGAATGCATGCATGAAAAAAATGTATAAGTAAAATGAGTTGATATCAGGCTAAAGGAGACCAGATTAAACCAGATAAGATATGAGGTGATATTTCTGAAAGGTTAGGAGAACAGAAAGGAGGCCCTCAGCCTCCTTCCTCGAGTTAGTGTGTGTCACCTCAAAAATGTTGTTTCTGCCTGGGACTTTGTGAGAATGGCTCAACCCACTGTGTTCACAATCCCCTCCACATCTTCAGGACTGGAATCTCAAGTGAGACTCAGGGTGAGGGTAGGGGCAGAAGGTTCAAGAGAGCCTTTGCAGAAGAGAAATATGCTCATGAATGTCTCACTGATGTGCCCTCTGCTTTCAGTAGGGTCCCCCACAGGTCAACTGAGATTCCCCATCTCAATGACCGGCTCTTCCATCAAATCTGTGTTGACTTGGTGTTAAAACCATATTATATCATTCTAGGGTGCCTGGGTGGCTCAGTGGGTTAAAGTCTTTGCCTTTGGCTCAGGTCATGATCTCAGGGTCCTGAGATTGAGGCCCGCATCGGGCTCTCTGCTCAGCAGGGAGCCTGCTTCCTTCTCTCTCTCTGCCTGCCTTTCTGCCTACTTGCGCTGTCTCTCTGTCAAATAAATAAATAAAACAATCTTTTAAAAAACCATATTATATCATTCTAACTAAAAAAATGGTTAACCTCTTATACTGTGAGAACTGTGAAAACTCAACTGGTACTCCATAAAAGTATTAAGTTCCATGTTTGGGAGAAAATGGGAGACACCACAATGGCATCTACAGGAAAAATGGCAAGAGCAATCAAAGTAATTTTTAAAGACTTGGTTTTGTGGATACTGTCCCCCCCTAATTTTGACTAGTCCAAATTCCAGCAGTTGCTACAGTTTTACAATTGCTTCACGATAGTGAATAGGTCTCAGGGACCAATGGATTCCCCTTATATAGATTCATAGTATATGATACAGTCAACTGAAAAATGGGAATGAACAGGTTGGTGGAATATTTAAATTCATTTGTCTGCTATGATTTAATAGGGTTTATATTAAATGAGATTGTGCCCAAGATCACATAAAACATGAGTTATAAGGAGCAAGACCAAATGTTCTGGTACATAAGTACCTCAAACATCATTTAATTAATAGACAGAACTGTAAAGGCAAAAGCCAAAACCAAATCTCAATTGCTGCTTATTCCCGGAGTCAGAAATTGACACATCTTCCTGGCAGCAGTTTGTAAACCCAACACTTGCTTTGGCTGTGGCAAGACTCACTCCTCTTTTTCCTCAAAGAACTCATAGTATTCTTGGCCTGTTTTCTTGAAATGCACTTGAAAGACAGGGACTAGATCTCTTCAGCTCTTTATGCCCTTCATAAAGAATGTTGGCCTCATGTGGGCCAGAGTCTCTTTTCAAATAGGAGAAGTAATCATACTGGTGTTTCCCAGGGCTAGATGCTTTATCCATACTCTCCATGAACGTTCTTGTTTGGTTCTGTGGTTTAGCTACCTATGAGGTATGAAAATAGGCCAAGTTAATGTTGCAATTATAAATGTATTCTCACATCTCAGTAGCTTAAAATAATAGAAATTGTTTTCTAGATGCTCTAAGTGCAATGCAAATGTTTCTGATAGGGTGGCTCTCCTAAGTAACTCTTCTTTGAATGAGGACTCAGAAATTCTAAGATCCTTTCGTTTCATGATGTTGTCATCTTAAATGCCTCTGAAGGAAGAAAAACTGGAAAGGAAAAAAAATGTGAAAGATAGCACACCCAATGTTTCATTACCTTGGCCTGGTAATGACACACATGACTTTTGCTCGCATTGCATTGTTAAAAAAAAAAAAAAAAGCGTGCATCTAAGTGCAACTGGTGATGGGGAAATGTAGCCATTGGCTGGGAAATTTCCCATTCTATACTGTTGAGTAGGAACACAAATAGCTACCTAACCATTTCTGCCTTAGGCTTCCAAATCTGTATTTTACCTAACATTTATTTATTTATTCATTAAAAAACATTTATTGAGCTTCTACTATAAGATAGGCAATGGGAATTTGCAAATGAGTGAGGATTTCTCTACTCAAACACACAGCCTAGGGGGACACTTTCACACAAAAGTATACCCTGTTGCTTTCCTTCTGTCAATTTAACAATCACATGATGTCCAATTACCCAAGAACAGAGACTTCTCAGTGATTGGTCTTGAGAATCTTCATAGAAATGTGGTCTTTTTGTCATTCATGGGCAGGGGGGTCAAGTGCTTCCAGAAGAATGTTGAGTCGCAAGGGGATCTTTCTGTAACCCCTGATAGGATTCTCTTAACTCCCTCCTATTATTCCTATTCTTGATGATCTTCTTGGCTGTTTCTTTGCCTGCTATTGCTCTCTGAAAGCAAAGACTTTGTATAACTCAGTTAAAAACAAAAACCTTTTATAACATCATGATCACATCATTTTCTGCTTAAAATCTTTCAAATAGGTCCCATAACTGAGATCAAACTCTATACTAACTCCCGTGGCCCATAAAGCCCTTCATGATCTGACTTTTGCAACCTCATATCCTGCCACTCTCATCACATGCCAGACTCACTGGCCTTGCCAGTCCTTGAATATGCCAAACTTATTTTTACCTCCGAATATGCTGTACTGTCTGCCCGGAGTGATTTAACTATACTCTTTGCCTAACTTGTACCTTCTTGTCATTCAGATGTCAAGTCAAATGTCATCGTTGCAAAGAAGACTTTTCTGACCACCCAGCCAATTCCAGTTTTAATATCTTGTTTTTGCACATTGCATAACACTTATAACTATGTGAAATCATCTTCTTTGATTTCTTTGTGTGTCTTGGGTCTGCCTACTCCAACTCTAATGGCAGCTCCACAGCAGTAGGGATTTTATTTGTCTTGTTCATTTCTCAACCTCCATCATGGGAATAGTGGGACATAACAGCTTCTCAGCATAGGCTTGTTGCATTGATGTGTGCACGCATGAATAACTAGACATTGTTCCATTAGAGTTCTTGTCACCATTCTTGTCACTAATGTCAATGCTGTCACCAACTCCATTGCTATCACTGACATTGTCAGTGTCTCCACAGCTTTTCCCTTTACTTGCCTTGGACAAATAGACTAGGAAAACTCAGAGCAATGCTTTCTTCCTTCTTAAAGTGAAAGTACATTATGGTATCTTTGATAATTAAAATTTGGAAATACATGTGAGATCCAGGAACAAATTTTAAAAAGTTTCTATCATAGTTGAAAGAGTTGTCACAATGTTCATATACTCTAGTGCCTACATTTTATTCATAGATTTAGGATTGTCTGGACTCTTGACTTTAGACACAGTTCTAAAAAATTAATAGCACTTTCTCTGGACTCATTGTTGGCTTCTCCTCCTCCCACCGTCTACTAATTTTCACCTAGTATTCTGTTCTTGGTACTCTTTTTTCCCCCTCTCTTTACATGCTTTCTTTTGATAATCTCATACAGCTTCAATTATTTTCTCTGTGATATTAATTCCCAGATCTTTTTTGGTAGTCCCAATATCTTTAAGGAACTCAACTGCGTGCTGGGCAGAGAATGCCACCCAAATGTTCACCTTCAAGTCTCAGCCTCAATGTACCTGAAATGAAACTCATTCATATCCTTTCTCTTATACCTTCTCCCACAAACATGCCCTCTACTGACATATCTCTATTTTTGTTATAGCCAAATTAGTCTGAAGCCTCAAGGTTAAATGTTATATCTGACTACTCTCTATGCCTTGTTCCCGCCATACAGTTGGTGGGCATCTGTCACTTCTACTTCCTTAATGTCTCTCCTCTCAATTCATGGTGCCATAGTCATTGTTCAGATATCATTGCCAATCATCTGAATTAATAATTTTGATTACCAACTCCTTGCTCAAAATCTTCAATTTTTATTTCCTGAAAATGACCCTTATTTCTTCAGCCCACCATTCAAGGACTTCCATAGTCTAGCCCCACTTTCCTTTCTGATTTTGCCTCCTTTTTATAGTCTAACTAGAATGAATTCCTTGCATTGCTTTCAATATACCCTGAGACTTATTGCCTACATTCGTTTTTTGACAAATATTTATTGAACACCTATTATGTGACAGGTCTTGGCATTTTTCTCATAGTTCTCTTTCTACCTGAAATGTCCTTCTTTCCATCTCTGTGTTTCCAATCATATCATTTTCAAGACCCAGCTCAGATGCATCTCCTCCAAGTAGTCTTTTCTGATACCCTTTCTACAAGTGATTTATTCCTCCTCAGAATACCCATGACACATTTTCTGTACTGTTCTTACAGAGTGTATTACTCTGCTTGTACATATATACACAGCTCTTTTACTACACTGGATCAGAAGTACTTCAAGAATGGAATCAGTGGAGGAAAAAAGATATATATATATATGATATACATATAGTACATATATAAAAAGAGATATACATATATATATATATATATATATATATATATATATATGTTTTTAAAGTCCACATGGCTTTGGTTTATAGGAAGTACACTTGTGATGAGCACAGGTGATGCATGGAAGTGATGAATCACTATATTATGTGCCTGAAATTAATATCACAGTGTATGTTAACTATGCTGGAATTAAAAATCTTTAAAAAAATTTAAAAAATGGAATCAGTGTCTCATTCCCTCTGTAGTCCCCACTTTCACATATTGGCCATTCAAAAACCACTTAATAAATAAGTAAATGAATGAGCATGGCTTGAGGCTTGCTCCTTTGTTTTCCCACATTAGAAAGAGTGTGGTGCTTGAGGAGGCAAGCATGCTGAGTTGGGGTGGTTGATAGACTAGTTAGGAGGAAACTTACAGAAAACCTACACAAAGCTGACACAAAAACTCAAAAACTAGTTTGGGGCCATTGAGAACATGGGGTCCTGACTACTGCCCTGTGTACTGCCTAAAGCAATAATTTCATTTTAGAATGATGAACCTTGGGCATTGCAGAAAGTGGGACTTTGAATACTATTCTCTTTAGATAACAGGCAAGTGTGTAAGCCATGTTGCAGGATTTCATCAAAAATGATTAAAATGATTTTTAAAGTGTTTCTTGGTTTAAAAGGGGTTATATTAAGTTATGTGCAAAGATCGTGTCTGAAGAATGCCTCATTTCCAGCAATGCTGGTGGATAAATGAAGCATTATTCTAACAGATTAAAGTGCATATTTTGTATCTAATTTATCTTTCCATTCCCTTCCCTCCTCAGTATTCTCTGCATAGTGAAAGGGAAAGAGAAAGATGCTTTTTAATCTTCTAATTAAATGTCAAACCATTACCCAGGTAGCCACAGCACAGGGTTCTCAGCGCATCTGTCGGGGCTGCTATCTATCAACCTTCTCCTTCTAGGCAGAAATGTGATTACTTCTTGGAACGATGTCAACAATTTCTAATTGCAGAAAGTTGATCTAGTTTGATATTACTCATGAAGGGATGCATTACTGGAAATATGATGGATTAAAAAGCAACTATACGGGTGCCTGGGTGGCTCAGTTGGTTAAGCTACTGCCTTCAGCTCAGGTCATGATCCCGGAGACCCGGGATCGAGCCCCATCGGGCTCCCTGCTCGGCAGGAAGCCTGCTTCTCCCTCTCTCACTCCCCTTGCTTGTGTTCCCTCTCTGGCTGTGTTTCTCTCTGTCAAATAAAAAAAAAAACTATATTCTGATTGTATTTTGATTAAGGATCAGAAATCAGTACTGAAATGTTGACCTTTCTTTTTTCTTTCTAACCCTCAGGTACAAAAATTGTATTAATTGTGTTAATCATATATTTCCTTTCATGGTATTTCATCACCCTTAGATCATGTAGCATTTTATTTATTTAAAATATATAGTAAATACCTCTGAATCCAACACCCAACCTAAGAACTAGCCAAGAATTACAAAGAATGTACATCTACTGGGTGTCTGGGTGGCTCAGTGGGTTAAAGCCTCTGCCTTCAGCTCAGGTGATGATCTCAGGGTCCTGGGATCGAGGTCCACATCGGGCTGTCTGCTCAGCAGGGAGCCTGCTTCCTCCTCTCTCTCTGCCTGCCTCTCTGCCTACTTGGCATCTCTCTCTCTCTGTCAAATAAATAAATAAAATATTAAAAAATAAACCCTTACATCTACTTATGTGATCCTCTCCCATTCTATCATCCTGACTTCCCACTGCCCTTGAAGAGAAAACCACTACCCTGAATTTTCTGTTTATCACTTCCATGCATTTTAAATTATTTCTTTTGCTTTTAAAATTGTTTAATTCCATATATTTGTACTTCTAAACAACACATTGTTTAGTTTGGCTTATTGCATTTTAATGAGGTTATCAGTATCAAATAGTGTTCCGAGACTTGCTTTTTATTACTCAACTTTACGCTATATTCATTTATATTGTGTTTGGTAATTGAAACTCATTTTTCACTGCTATAGACTATTTCAATCTATGAATAACTATTTATCTTTTCTTTCTGTTGCTGGGAATTTGGGTTGTTCTCAAGTTATTTTGTTTTTGTTCTTTGCCATTATAAACAGTGCTTCTGTGAATATTCTTATATATATCTCTGTGAACACATGTGCAAGAATTGCTTTTTTTGAGTCTTGGGTATGCAAATTTTGCACTTTACTGGTAAATACCCAATTGTTTTTCTAAGTGATAAACCTATGCACACCAACAATTTCTAAGAAATTCTGTCATTGCTCATGTTAGTGTAGTCAAATTTATCAGTCTTTTCTTTCATGGTTAGTGATTTTTTGTGTGTCATTTAAGAAATTTTTCCTTATCCTGAGGTCACAAAAGCATTCCCTTCTATTTTTATCTAAAATTCTTAAAAGTTTTATTTTGGACATCAAATTATTGAACCCATCTGGAATTAATTTTTCTGTATGGTGTGGGGTAGAGACTCATTTTTTTCTTTTTTTAAAGTGTAAATTCAATTAGCCAACATATAGTATATCACTAGCTTTAGATGTAGAGTTCAGTGATTCATCAGTTGTGATTAACACCTAGTGCTCATCACATCGCATCTTTTTGCACTCTAGCCATTGAATAGTCATGAATGCCTTCATATCTATTTTTTTGGATTTGTTTTTTTTCTCTGAGTCTCCTAGTAAAAATTCTCTCTTAGAATATCTACTGTATTCTAATTAAGTTAGGAAAAGTATGGTTTCGACACTTATGTTGGTCTAAGGAGAATGAGCAGTAGGGGCAGCTACTTTTCTACATGTGTTGGTGAGATTGGGGATGGAATAGTACTATGCTCTGCTTTAAAACACTGACTCAGAAGTCAGAGTCCCAGGTTCAAGTCCCACCTCTTCCATTTGCAAGCTGTGGAACCTAGGGTAGCTTACTTAATCGCTTTGAGCCTTGAAAAATAAGAGTAAGGATATGTTCACCTTATAAGACCACTGTAACAATTAACTGAAAAGGTGAATGTAAAAGACCCAGCTAAGGGCCCAGCATACATAGTCTGCTTGAGATTATTATTAGGGCCTTTAGCCCAGCTAAACCGTCCCTGGAAATTTCATTCTTGTTTACAAGTATGGTCATGATAGTGAAGAGCATCTCTATATCCTTAGTATATACCTATATACCTTTATATAAGTATATACCTCTTAATAACTATGCACCTATATATACCTGCATAGCTCAATGTCATATATATATATATCTTCCAGTACTTGACTAGAGGAAATAAAGTGTTAGTGACTAGTGACTTTCATTCAGGTTCTAAAGTACTTGATGACTCTATTTTCTCATTTTCCTACTGTAAGTTTTTCTGTTTTTTTTTTGCATCTTGAGAAATAAAAGTTTTTTTATAACATTTATTTTATATCTTATGCCTTTGACAGCTAAACTGTGAACCTCTCCTTTCTATGAGCACTCATCTTCCTTTCATTGTATGTGGGATTCTGCAAATTGGGGCAGTTCTATATATTTGAACTTTGATTGAAGTAAATTTTTCCGTGGTTGTTAAAAACAGGGGCAGCTGGGTGGCTTAATCAGTTGAGTGTCTGATTCTTAATTTCGGCTCAGGTCCTGATATCAGGGTCGTAAAATCAAGCTCTGCATCGGGCTATGTATTGGGTGTGGGGCCTCTTAAGATTCTGTCTCTCTCTGTCTCCCTCCGTCCTTTCCCCCTTCCCACCCAAAAAAAAAAGGCTTTATAAAACCATCCAAAAAAGGATTTTCCCCCTTACTTTTCAAGGTGCTGCAATAAAACTTTTAGCTGCTGAAGTCATTCTTAATACTATTTGCTTTACTTTTCTATAGGAAAATAACAGTGGGGCTCTGTGATCTTCATAATGTCTGCCCATACACTTTTTCAAAATGGTCCTGTTGTTTTACATGTCTTTCAGCTGAGAAAGTCCTTCCTCACCTATATACTTTCCAGAATTTGTTACTGGTATTTTCCCTTATTGTTGCAAAAGATATTAGTAGGTAATTATATCTTTTTACAAATTTAATTCACATCTCTTGCAGGTATGTGGGATTTGTAAATCATATTCATTTCTGTTGCTATAATGATATCAGTGACCAATTTGATGTCCTCAGGGAAGCACAGAGGCTATTTTATTGCTTTTTAAAAGTATTATACTTTAGCTAGTGAGCAAAAGAGTTGGACTTTGATAGGAAAGCATATTTGTCTTGTAGATGAGACACATGCAGGTGTTCCCTCTCCCTGGGGTGACAGCAAGGTATTTTGAAAAGAGCATTGGATTCAGAATCCAAAATCCATGTCACTAGCTGTGTGGCCTTGGGTGAATCCTTCATCTATGTTTACCTCAGTGTTCTCATCTGTAAAACAGGAATATGGAGTCTTGCTCTGGTTATCTCACAGGTTTAGTGTTAGCTATGGAACACAATGAGAGTGGAAGCATCTTGATAGTTTTATTAATGTTGCAGTCACCACTGCTAGCACTACTGGCACTATTATCATTGCCCAAGTATTAAACATGGAGAAAGTCTTACAAGGCCATTAGAAGACATACTCAAAATTCAAAGTATAACAACAACAACACTTAACATTTGATGAGATTTTACTGTGTGTGCCAGACACTGTGCTAAGTGCTTTATATGTATCATCTCATATAATCCTCATAACAATCTTATGAAGTAAGTATTTTCATTACCCATACTTTACAAATAAGGAAACTGAGGCACATAGAAGTTAAATAATTCACCCTAGCTCAGAACTGGGACTGAATCCAGGTGGTCTGCCTCCTAGTCTGTGGACTTAATTCTCTGCTCTATTAGCACTTGCCTGGGCCACGGTAATGTGTCATGAGAGCCCTGAACATGTGAAGAATATTTCTATAGCTTGCAGAATATTTCCCTGATTATTATCTCATGTAAACCTCACATCGGACACATTTTTAGTGATTGAGTAAAATAGCTTAAATATCTTAGTTAATATTATCCAGCTAGTCAGTGATAGATATCACCTAAACTCCAGCCATGTCTCTTCCTACTGCATATCACTGCCTCTTCAGTTGAACTGATCAGGATTACTGATACTCCTCCTCCCCTCCCCTTATTTCCCTGCCTTTGCTTTCATTTTAAGGACAAAGAAATGCCTAAACCATGAAGTCATAATTGATGAAAATCTTTTAGAATAACCAAGAGTGTCATTTGATCTTTCAACGGTTGGTTTCTCAGAGAATCCTAAATCAATACTGCTAACCCTTTCTTATAACAGACCATTGGATGCTCATTGAATGATTTCACAGGTCCGCATGTAAGGAAGCTGTTTTTATTTTTTTTTAAGATTCTATGAGAGAGGAGAGAGAGAGAGAGCAAGCATGAGAGGGGAGAAGGACAGAAGGAGAAGCAGACTCCCTCAGACTCCCTTCAGAGCTGGTAACCTGATCCCAGGACTCCAGGATCATGACGTCAGTTGCTTAACCAACTGAGCCACCCACGCACCCAGTAAGCTGTTTTTAATATAGCCTGTGACTAAAAAGGATCCAACTGAATATCTCAAGGATATTAAAGATGCAGTTATTTTGAACATTCATTTTAGACACACCTATAGTCATGTTGTACTGTTACCCACAGTGTGTTTATTTGTGAAAGACTTGGCATTTGATAAAAGTCACCTGTATACTAATGAGATGAAAAGGCTTTGCTAATGTAGAGGCTAATACTTTATCCATGTCACATCCCAACGGTGAAGGTTTCTATGTATCAAAGAAATGATTTTGTGTTGCTTTTTGCTTCCCAGCTCTGTAAAGATTAAATGCTATATTTGGACTTCCAATGCCTGATCTTATTTTTATTGAATTGAATTTGTATTTTCCTAATAGTTTAGAACTTATCAAGATCTGAACCTAAAAGAATACCTTGGTAAAGTGAAGTTCCATAGGAAAGCGTTTGGTAATTGAAATCTAGATACCTCACTCACTTGTCTTTTCTGTCCTTTGGCAAGTTCCATTATCTTTGTGTACCCTGGATCTCCCTTCAAGGAAGAATGTGCCTTTAAGCTGCAAGGCATACAGAGATGATAGTTTATTTGCCAAGGCCATGTTCTTCCTGGCATCTCCGAAGCAATGACTGCACACAGTAAGGCCACTAGGGTCTGGCCACTTCTGCCCAATGTGGGACTTCTGTAAGGGTTAGTCTTGGCTCTGAAGCAGTGTGCTCTCAGACACCATACTTCAGTGTCACAACCCCCATGCATTATTCTTTTTCCTCTTCCACCTTATTCATCAGATTCTCAGTCAACATTATCTCTTTCTGTGATTCTGGTCATTTCTCTTGGAATCACTGGCTCCCAGAGTGTTCAAGCAGAAAAGACCCCCATAAACTGTCGGATAGACCAGTTAACTTTATGGAGGAGCTAACTAAAAGCCAGAGATGGTAACATCATTGCCAAAGGTCACAGAACAAGTAAGTAACAAAATTGAAACCAGATCCCTAGTCTCTTGACTCCAAGTTTGGTGCTTTTCTAGTACAGCACTTCAAAAAATTCTGCCCAGTGTAGCCCTACATTTGTGACAGGGAATCCACCTTCTTAGTCTGAGTACACATTTTTCTTGAAGGCTCTGAAACTCATGTCCAGAATCAGCATCTTTAATCTCTGTTTAATTTGGCACATCTGTGCTCACTAAACCTGAACTATGCTTACTGCCCAACCACTTAGGAAGAAATATCCCAACCTTTTTTGTCTTCCACTTCTAAATCTAGTGACTTGTTTTCCACTATTAATAACTTTGCATAAAACAAAGTAACAAGGCCCTGACCTCCCTTGTACCTTTCTTGCTGATCTGGGTTTTCCATGCAGAGCCACCTAATGCAGCTCTTTATTCCTACCCAAAGGCTCTTCCCAGACTCCCCACCTCCTTTCCTAGCCCAGGGAGCCAGACCAGATAGTAACTAAGAAGAAAACCCGAGAGCTTCCTTATCTTGCTCCCTGGACCCTTGGTCAGTAGTGGTAGAGCACAGTAGTCAAAAGGATAGACTTTGGAGCGAAGAAAACCTCTCTGTGCTCAAGTCCCTGCCTTAAAAGGTCAAGGTAGTGATGATAAGACATAATGCATGTAAAATACATGATAAGCACTCAATAAATGCTAGATACTACAGGGGCCAGTTACCAGCAGGCTTTATCCATGAAGACTCTTCTGCCCCTCTTAGCTCTGCAGAGTTAAGGGACTTCCTAAACAGAAGGCAGACACACCCAAATCGAGAGAAAAAATGAAGCCCTTGGATCTTCCAACAGGTCTCATTTTCTCTAATTCCTCCTAAAAAAAAATCTCATCCTATTCTCCCATGTTTTGAGTTGGGAAGGGTTAATGCCGGCCATTCTCTCTGCCCTGTGGAAAACAATTTCTTCACCTCTTTCCACTCTTTCCCTGTGTGTTACTGTCTGGTGATGACGTTGTTGATGTTTTGGGTTTATCTCCTCCTCAGTGTTGGTTCTTTCTAGCATCTCCCCAGCAGCTCCTTGTGTCTTTCTCCACACCTCTCACAATTTTGAGTCCCTCTGAGGAGGATTCTGGATGGGAGGATTCCCTCTATGCTCTTTGGAGATCCTATTGGTGAAGCTATTTGGGAACATTTAATGCTCTCTGAAGAAAAAATCCTAATGTGGTTTTAATATGAATTTCCCTGGTGGCTAATGATGATGAACACTTTCTCATGTGTCCGTTAGCCATTTGTATGTCTTCTTTTTTTTTTTTAAAGATTTTATTTGTTTGCCAGAGAAAAACACAGCGAGAGAGGGAACACAAGCAGGGGAATGAGAGAGGGAGAAGCAGGCTTCCTGCTGAGCAGGGAGCCCGATGGGGCTCGACCCCGGGTCTCCGGGATCATGACCTGAGCCGAAGGCAGTCGCTCAACCAACTGAGCCACCCAGGCGCCCCTGTATGTCTTCTTTAGAGAAGTGTCTGCTCCTGTCTTCTGCCCATTTTTTGACTTGAATATCTATTTTTTAGGTGTTGTTTTTTTTAAAATAATAACTTATTTTATTTTTTCAGCATTCCAAGATTCATTGTTTATGCTCCATACCCAGTGCTCCATGCAATATGTGCCCTCAGTATCCACCACCAGCCTCATCCATCCCCTAACCCCGTCCCTTCCCAAACCCTCAGTTTGTTTCTCAGAGTCCAAAGTCTCTCATGCTTCAACTCCCTCTCTGATTTACCCCAGTTCACATTCCGTTTCCTTCTCCCACTGTCCTCCGTGTTACTCCTTATGCTCCACAAGTGAGTGAAACCATATGATACTTGACTTTCTCTGCTTGGCTTATGTCACTCAGCATAATCTCCTCTAATCCCATCCATGTTGTTTCAAGTTTTATTACAAAGCTGTGATCAACAAGACAGCATGGTACTGGCACAAAAACAGACACATAGACCAGTGGAACAGAGCAGAGAGTCCAGATATGGACCCTCAGCTCTATGGTCAAATAACCTTCAACAAAGCAGGAAAAAATATCCAGTGGAAAAAAAAGACAGTCTCTTCAATAAACAGTACTAGGAAAGTTGGACAGCTACATATAGGAGAATGAAACTCGACCATTCTCTTACCACCATACACAAAGATAAACTCGAAATGGGTGTTGAGTTTGAGAAGTTTTTTATAGAACTTGGATATCAACCCTTTGTCTGTACTATCATTCGCAAATATCCTCTCCCATTGCCATCAGCAATGCTTAGATTTTTGTGGTGTTAGACAATGAGAAAGTATGATATGATATAAATGTAATATAGTATGATAAAATTCTATAAACAATTTCTCCTAACACAACTCTTTTGACAATATCAGATGTATCAATCAAATAAATGTTAATTTCTCTTGTATGCAAAATGAACATTAAATTTTGGGCTTTTTTACATGACTCATGGATATTTGTTGCCAGTGTTTTAATTCAATCTCTTGTCATAGGTCTCCAACAGTCACAAAAAATCATTAGTGGTATTATTTCAGGAGAAGCATGACAGTCAAAGCATTAGGCTTTATGCCTGAGTTGTTATTATTGGACAGCACCCACTTTGAAGGGGGAAGATGTTCTGAAATTGTCCAGACGCTTCATTAAATTTAGAGAATGTTGCCAATTGTCACATGTAATATGCTTCGAATGATAGAAAACTGAAGGGGGCTGCTTGGCGGGGAGGGACAGAACAGAGTCTGAGACTGCAAATGGGTTAAGCCATCACAAGATAGAGAGGAAATGATTGGAGGCAAAGGATGAGACAGTATGAGAAGATGTGACTTTGGAGGACTTTAGTGAATCCCAACAAAACAGTTCCAACAGAAAAGAAACTCTATCAAGCAGATTGCTGTTTCCTCACACGGTTGAAACAAAAACCCTAGAAATATATGCTTTCCTTCAGCCTTCTCCTACCTGCTCCCATCCCTTAGGGTGTACATTAAGAATTACAGATGGCTGGATGACAAGTTAGTTACTCCTGTCACATGCCGTTAGGTCAAGTCTAGTTTTAAGGATAAAGGTACTACTCAGGAAGACAGACACAAACACACACTTTATATTTAAATGACCATGAAGAAGAGGGTCTGCAGATGCTAAGGCCTCCCCCCTCACCTCATAGTAACTACTCTCTTCAGGAGTGGGTTGGGGGAATTGGGACCCAGACATCATTCTTACTGCTCAGCCTTAACTCATTAGCAGCCCCAAAGAGCAGCTCCTGTGTTATTTAAGACATTTCTCAAGGAAAACAAATAAGAATCTTCATGTATTTTGTTTCACAGCATCCTTGATCCAGTGCTGAGTTAGACAGGGCAGAGATTACTGTCCTGCTTTTTCACATGATATAACCGAGGCTCAGAGAGGTTAAGTGACTTGCGCAAGACAAAATAGTCAATAGAGAAAATCAAATTTGAAACTGGCTCTGATTTCAACCTCTCCTTGACAGTAGCTCATTTAATAGACCCATTTTCCTGATTTAATCTCCTTCATCTTTGGTCTCAGACACAAAATAGATCAGTGAATCAAAATGAATCAATGCAATTAGGATAACTCTTACATTGAATACATTTATATACTGTACAGATGAACTGGTTTTTACAACTTTTGATTCAAAAAATTTTTTTTTTTTAAAGATTTTATTTATTTATTTGACAGAGAGAAACACAGCCAGAGAGGGAACACAAGCAGAGGGACTGAGAGAGGGAGAAGCAGGTCTCCTGCAGAGCAGGGAGCCCGATGTGAGGCTCGATCCTGGGTCTCCAGGATCATGACCTGAGCCGAAGGCAGTTGCTTAACCAACTGAGCCACCCAGGCGCCCCTGATTCAAAATTTTTTGACCATTAATCATATTTTTAATATCAACAAACTATTCAAAGGCATATATATTCAAAATTTTAAACTGGGTGTTTCCTTTCTAGGCCTTAATATTAGAGGCGGTATCATTATTCAGACACTTAAGACTTCGTCAATATTCAGAAAAATTACTAAAGGTCTGTAAATCTATTGATCTATTTATAGTCTCAGGTCACACTGGGAGCAGGCCATGCCTTGGAGAGCTCTGGACTACCAGGGCTGGTCAGCAGGCCAGACCTGCATAAGTCCCTTTATGTTTCATGGGGGCAGGGTGGGAAAACTTAGGTGTATGAAGTCTAGAGGTTTTAGGGAAGTAGGACAGCTTTCTTGGTAGTAAACTGAGCCTGCCCAGAACCTCTAGGCCACAAATTGCCCCATATCCCGAAAATGTGGGCTGGGCCAAGTCATGCAAAAATCCAAAGGAAGATAGATGGGCAAGAAACATACGCTCCCAGGACACTGTGTAGTGTAAAGGGAAGAAGGCAGTGCTCACACCAAGACTCAAGAGTGCAAGAAGTTGGTGGCCACAGTTCTGCATTATGAGTGGATAGATGTTATCTTAACATTTAGGCATTTAACAAGTCAGTGCTCTCCCCTTGACAATATCTATACGTGGAAACAAGAATCAATCATTTCCAGCTCCTTAGGGCCGTTTGCTAAGTAATCCATCAAATAGCTAAAAGGGTAATCCAGTGTGGCAAGTGTGGTGACAAAATACAGTTGTCTGAGTCATTTGCGTCATGCATTGAAGAGTTTATCAGGACCACTCTGACAAAATAATTGACTGAAAAAGACATATTTGTTGTGTTGTGATTTTGACGGGCAGAAGGAAGAATAATGTCTTAGAGTTGTGAGGAGGGCAGATTCCAGCTCAACTCTAGAAAGAATTTCCTAGCAACAAGGCTAAACATATGTGTGCAGACTGACTTCATGAGAGAAGAGGCACCTGCCATGTCCTGAGCAATGCTCTTCTGGCAAGGACTCTGAGGAAGAGACTCCTATTTCAGGAGAGAGGCTCAGCTTGGTTCCATTTCATCAAGTATTTTAAGGTTGCTGTGATTACTAAGTCACACCAGTTTATCCTCTGTCCAAGGGACTACCCAAGAAAAGACCATTATAAGAGTTCTGAGATATGGAACTATTCCCTCAAATGGCAAATGTGTTCTGTGCACATTGGGCATCAGTTCTTCTTGAACAGGAATAATGTGTTTAAGTTGGTGATTGTAAATTGAGGGACCATGTCTTACTCACCTACTTTGTGTAAGACACTCTACCAGCCATTTAGAGAGGTGAGCAAAGTCCAGGCTCCTCCTGAAAATGACTATGACCTATGAGGGAAGGTGGTTAGCATACTTGATAAAAAGCAAATAACATGATTAAAAGGCAAAGTGTGAAATGTGCCATGCAAAAAGCTTGCAAAACCCTGGGAATGCATAAAAAGAGGTTGATTCCAATGAGGGGGATCTGGAAAATCATCATGAAGGAGGTAACATCCCCTGTCCTCAAGGGATGGGAGAAATTCCAAAAAATGGGGGGAGGAACATCACAGAAATAAGGAGTAGTATGAGCAAAGATTTCAAGGCAGAAAACTGAGGTGTATGGGTTCCTGGGAGGCTCAGTGGGTTAAAGCCTCTGCTTTTGGCTCAGGTCATGATCTCAGGGTCCTGGGATTGAGGCCCGCATCGGGCTCTCTGCTCAGCAGGAAGCCTGCTTCCTCCTCTCTCTCTGCCTGCCTCTCTGTCTACTTGTGATCTCTCTCTCTCTCTCTCTCTCTCTCTCTCTCTCTCTCTCTCTCTCTGTTAAATAAATAAATAAAATCTTAAAAAGAAAAAAGAGAAAACTGAGGCATAGTAATGCGAAGTTGGAACCAGGCACACTGGATTTGAATCGCAGCTTGGAAACCTAGTAGCTGTGATTTTTAACAAGTTGCTTAGCCTCTATGTGTCACTTTAATTTGTCTCTAAAATTCGGGTAATAACAGTACCTTTCTTATGAGGTTTTAACAAAAACTAAGTATCCACAACACAGCCTGAGACTCAAGAAGCACTCTTTATGTCTTTGATATTGTTTTCCACCCCCTTTTAATTTTTTTAATTTTTAATTTATTTTTATTTATTTATGTTTTATTAACATATAATGTATTACCTGTTTCAGGGTACAGGTCTGTGATTCATCAGTTGTACACAATTCACAGCACTCACCATAGCATGTACCCTCCCCAATGTCCATCATCCAGCCACTCCATCCCTCCCACCCCACTTCCCTCCAGCAACCCTCAGTTTGTTTCTTGAGATTAAGAGTCTCTTAGGGTTTGTCTCCTTCTCTGGTTTCATCTTGTTTCATTTTTTCCCTCCCTTCCCCCCCACAACCCCTTGCCCTGCCTCTCAAATTCCTCATATCATAGAGAGCATATGATAATTATCTTTCTCTGATTGACTTATTTCACTTAGAATAATACCCTCTAGTTCCATCCATGTGGTTGCAAATGGCAAGATTTCACTTTTTGATGGCTGCATAATATTCCATCATGTGTATACCACATCTTCTTTATCCATTCATCTGTTGATGGACGTCTAGGCTCTTTCCATAGTTTGGCGATTGTGGACATTGTTTTGGCATTGTTTTTAAGTCATGCATACTATAGTCAAAGCCCATTTATATAAACTTTTCCATTTTATCACATTCAGAGGTAATGAATGCCTTGCTTTTAAATTGTTCACAGCTTAAAGAGGTAGACAAAAAAATAGAGCATTGATCCTAATTAAAAGTGTCTGAATAGCATTGAGTCATTGCCAATTTACTAATAAATAGACTGTGCACCTAAAGCTTATTTGTACACCCATATTTGGAACTCTGAAGACCCTTGTCTGTGGAAATGTTGTATTAAGTTATTGTTGGACTAGTTCATCAGAAGCTATATAAACCACAGTGGCAAACAGCCACACCTCAGGGCACCATTGGAAGGTCTAGAGTGGAAGCAGGAGGTTTTTTTCAGAGAGTAGAAGGAAAAGGAGGCACTTATTCTCACTTTGAAAGTGGAACTAACAAGCAGGCAGCTCAACTCAGCCTAGGGCACAGGGGCAAAGGCAGGGTAGCAAGGCATTGAGATGATAATTTATAAGTCAGGGACTAGATTTGATTGATTCATCTGTCATATCCCCATCTTTTCTCATTTTCTTTTGCAACATACACACACACACACACACACACACACACACACACACACACACACACGACTGAGGGAGGGAGGTAGTCTGCAAGTCCACATACAGAGATCCCCCATGGACACAAGAACCATGACTGAACTTTGACATCATTGACCCAACATAGGCTTATAGGCCCAGCAGATGACCCCAAATCATCCAAGATCTGGAAAAGTGGAATTGGTAAAGAGCATAAAACTCTAGGTCTGTGATGTTTTTCCCTGACCAGCTCCCTCAACGGGCTCAAAGGACCAGCTCCCTCAATGGGCTCTCTCTCCTGGAGATGATGAAAAGTTTGACATGGCCAAGAAAGTTTCTGTTGAAATGAGTTTATCATAACAAGGTGCTGAAATGAAAAGCTAGTCTCTAGGGTTTCTGATTTCAAAATAAGCAAGTCTCTGGTTATTGTCATATATCAACACCATGTCACAGAGTGAGGGACAAAGATTGTTCTGCAAAAGCTAATACAGACAGGCAGCAATTCCCTTTTAGCTAAACTTATTTAAAACCTCTCAGGAGAACAAATCTAAATTGATCATGGAAAAATTGATCAATGATGAATAAGTGTGGCTCAACATAGATTTGTCGTGCAACAGAACTAGTTGTCTGAAGGAATGACAAACACCAAATCCACCCTCTTTGGAAATATGTGAGTGCAACTCCAACATCGATTCTTTTGGCTTGCTTAACAACCTCTACAGAAGAGAAAATTTTTGTTAGAATAGGGGGAAGGGTGCTACATAGTGAACAGTCAATGTGCTTCTAAATTTAACTGGTGATTTTGAAAGATGAATTTACATTGACTTTCAAAATGTAGAAAATTGATGAAGGCAAATGAATTCTCAGATCCATTTGGTGAAATCATTTTTTGTTTTCTAGTTCACTGAGATAGATTCTTGGAATTGTACAGAGACAATATCATGGAGAGCCAACAAGACCATTTGAGTCAACAGAAGGAATGAAGCTTTTAAATCAAATGTTTAATCAAAGTTTTAATCAAACTTTTCCTGGTGGATTATCATTGGCAACAATATAAGATGAATATAAAATACACTTTGGTAATGATATCTACATTGTCTGTAGTATATCTGGGAATAGGTATGTGGGATGGGGGGACTTTAGTGAAGCTACAGTTCCCTTATGTATCCATCTGTGGTTTACTGTAGAACTCAGTGTTTCTCTATTGTTGACCTCAGAATGTATGACATGCTCCTGCTATGTGTGTGGAGGTAGTGATGGAAGAATTCTCATAAATGTCTGCTTTGCAGGTTTCTTTTCCTCTGTTAAACTCTTAAATGCCAGTGTTTTAGAGGGTTCTTCTGCTCTAAACTCTTCTTTTCTAGAATGTAGATTCTACCAGGCAAGCTCAATCATTGTTGTGGCTTCAGTTAATAACTGCATGTATGATCTTATATCCCGAAATGCCAACGGGTAATCTTTATCCAAATGTCCTTCAAACTCAGAATGTCTTTCCCTTAAATCTTTTTTTGTATTTCTGGTCCTGATTAATCACATCTGCTAATCACCCAAGCTGGAAACCTGGAAGTCATCTTAGCCTTTTCTTTCTCTGTCTATCATCAACTCCTATTGATGCTATCTCTGAGTGCCCTCTCTCTTAATTTCTCTATTTCTCTATTGCTTCTACCTTTAGTCCGAGGCACCCTATCTTGCCTTAACCCTCACTTTCCTTTCAACCCCTTACAATCTATTCTCCATATTGCACCCAGAATGGTATTGCTAAAAAAGCAAAACAAAACACAATGATCATATCACCCCCTCTTTATAAACATGCATTGCTTCTCCACTAACTGTAGAATCAAGTCCAGCCTTGCCACTCCACCACCAATGACTTCTTATTTCTGGAACAAATCATCCCGCTTCTTTTAGATCTCTGTGCTTTTGGACCTTCTGACCAAATTCCCAAAATAGCAACATAATAATTAGGATAACAGGCATTAGAATCAGATATATCTAGGTTCAAATCTTGGCTCTGCCTTCTACTTGAACTAGCTGTGTCACCTTACCTAACCTCTATGAATTCCACTCTCCTCAACACTTACCTGGAGGTAACAGACACTTGATGTGTAGGAATAAATGAGATGGTATCTGTGACACATTTATTATCAGTCCCTGTTTTCTCTACTGAGTGAGTGCCCATCAAGTCAAATATCACCTCCTCTGTGGAGCTTCTTGGCTAATGGTGCCGTAGTCTTGTCCTTTCCTCCTTTGCATTCCCATAGGCCCTTTTGTTCATACATAGTTTTAGCGGCTTGCCCACTTGCACTCCAAGTATTTATTTGTACCTCCGTCCCCTCCCTAGCACCTGGCATAGTACCCAACACAGTGAGCGTGCAGTAAGCGTTTGTTGAATGGTGAATGAATGAGGCAGACTTTTGGAATGTTAGATTTGGTCTCTGGATTCTAAGGTGTAATATATCACAGGATAACCTCAGCTATGAGGAGGAGGGGATACTTTTTGTACTTAGTGTCTCTTCAGCATTTTTATTTATGCAATAGATCCCTTTGCCAAGCTTTTGTTTATCTGTAACTCTGACTTTCTCTCCTTCTCTGTCCTGTGAGGGAAGAGTTTCCAGTGATAATTTCATCTAAACATTCAGAGCTGTCAACATTTGCCTACACCCCTCTCCTCTGCCAGAGACTGCATCTGGGGAACACAAGGCCAGAGCCATAATTACCCCAGACTGTCCTTCCTCCACTCTGCGATCGTCATCTGTGTTGAAGGAAGAAAACAAAAACACTTCTTGTGATGATTATCCTACACAAGTCCCTTGCCCTTTCTGGGCCTCAGTTCCCTTATTCACTAAATGAGGCCTTACTAGATGATCTGAAATGTTGTTCTCAGGGATGAAGTTCTGAGGATAACCAATATTTCCCTGTTGGCTTGTGGGGATTATACAGTGTTTTTGCACATATTAGCTCCCTCTATGAAATAATACCTCTGAGGTACATATTTTCAACCCTGTTTTTCAAATTAAACTGAGGTTGAGGTAGTTGGATAGAATGGCTTGATCAGTTCTGCAACTCCTATGAAGTCAAATCCCTGGCTTTGTTCTGTTATTAAAAGGTCTTCCATGTAGACTGAGCTGAGCAAAGTACTTCTCTGTGGTGCACCCTTTAAAAAACAATGCATCCATTACCATGCATGCTCTCAGGGTTGCTATGGTGGAGAGCAGGGCACACAGCAGTGATGAAGAGCCCAGGTGAATCAAGGGGAGAATGTGCCTAGTCAGTGAGTGCATTTTGAGAAGAGATAGCTCTGAATCTCATTCTCTTAGACAACTCCAGGAGCAATGAAAATAAAGGGGAAAATTGGAATAGAACTGAACACTGAAATCCTTAGTTCAGCTAACAGAGGAAGAAATTTCTTTTCCCTTCTCTTCCTTTCCCTTCCCTTCCCTTCCCTTCCCTTCCCTTCCCTTCCCTTCCCTTCCCTTCCCTTTCCTTTCATTTTTCCCTTTCCTTTCATTTTTCCTTTTCTCTTCTCTCTCTCTCTCTCTCTCTCTCTCTCTGTCTCTCTCTCTGTCTCTCTCTCTCTCTCTCTTTTTTTTAAGAATTGGGTTCATCAACACAATGTTTCTGAAGATATCTTGGATTTATAGATTTTACTATTGCACCTGTTCTCAAAAGTAGCTACTCCAAACTTAAACAATACCACCTTAGAAAGAGGATTCAGGTTGTATAGTCCACTGACTCAGAGAATTTTGTTATTTGGAAGAGCTCTTAAAAATCAATTAGTCTAAAACCCTAATTTTACACACATTGAAACTGACGTATAGAGAGGTGAAGTGACTTCCCCAAGGTGTCACAGAAAGTTAGCAGAGGAATGAAATGAGAATGTAGGCCTCCCAACTCTCAGTCCAAGTCTATCTCTATCTTTTTTTAAATGGTACCTTGTATCACTTATTTACATCTGGGTGCTAAAAATGTGACAATACTTCAGTGGAAGAGAAAGGTAGAAATAAAGACACATCTATCTTTCTGTTTAAAGCAAAAATCTTATAGCTATTAATCAGCTGAATTAATACAAAAATATCACTACTACCACCACCAGGACTTTTTCTTCCCTATTTCCACCACACCCACACATACATACATCTTGCTTGCCATGAAAAACTCAAATATGTTGGTGATCAAAACCAGCCCTGGGTCTGGAATAGCCTTTTCTGGGAAGATATATACATACAAAATTTGGCAGGAGTTCAATCAGTGCAGCTTAAATACTCACACCCACACCAGACCCTGGGCAATATCAGTCTCCTGTCAAATGTGGACATTTTCTGGGAACTTGGGAATGATGGTTATTGTGAACTGTGGCCCTGAAGATTCACAGGCCAGTCTAGGTGAATTTGATTAAGCAAATCAGAAAAGTGAAATAAGATTTAACATTCTATCATTTTATCATTATTCAGGTTGATTAAGTATCAAAAATGACCTCATGAGGAACATTGTTCTATTTTCCATATATTTTGAAAAGCTAAAATTCAGACTCAGAGAAGAGTTGGTTTGTTTTGTGTATTTCATGACTTTCACATATTTGTGAGCATAGTCTTCCCTGGCTTATGATTTTGAACACTCCAAAGGGACTATTTCAAAAGGTAGGTAAAAGTGATGATGTAGGACCACTGTTGTGTAATATACTGATTTTTACTGCAGATGCACGACCTTGAGCAGTAGTTGTGCTGGTGAGAGTGAATGAGGTTCTTACCCTGGGCAGATGGCTGCTTGAGGGGCCTAGTGAACAGGGCAATAGAAGTAGTTCCTGATCCCACTTGCTGTGGAGAATAGGGTGGATAGATGGTTAAAGCTCCTATCCCTGTTACCAGGCTTGGCCTATGGTTCAGGGACTGAATAGGGTCAAAACTTAGAGTGAAAAGTGTTCAGTTCTAGGGCTGAGTGGAGCTTGTCCAGTCAAGGACTGACATCAACTCTCAGTAAATATGTGATGGAGGAACTTGACAGAGTGGAAAGAAGTATGAAGACAGAGAAAGGGAGAACAATGGATGATCATACAGTGAAATAGGAAAGGGAATTGAAATCAAAAAAGGGAGTTGGCAATTGATGAACTTCATAGTAGTTCCACAGAATTAGCACCAGGACAAAGCAGAAATACTCTGTGAAATGTCTTGCAGGCCCAATTACTGGGTTACAATCTGAAGTTACCTAATATAAGAAATAAGACTTCCTCTATAAGAAGGGCACTAGAAAAATGCTTCAACTCTTGCTTTCAAAGGCTTTGAGAGTCTTGTGGCACCTGGGCAGCTCAGTCAGTTAAGGGCCTGACTATTGATTTTGGCTCAGGTCATGATCTCAAGGTACTGAGTCATGCTCTTTGCTGAATGAGAAGTCTGCTTGAGATTCTCTCTCTCTTCCCGCTTGCACTCTCTCTCTCTGTGTCTCTAAAATAAATAAATCTTAAAAAAAGACTGGTAATCCTGGGGATATAACATATAGCATGGTGGCTATAATTAATAGTGCTGTGTTGCATATTTGAAAGTTGCTAAGAAAGTAGATCTTAAAAGTTCTCATCACAAGAAAATAGTTTTTGGAGTGTCTGGGTGGCTCAGTCAGTAAGTGTCTGCCTTCAGCTCAGGTCATGATCCCAGGGTCCTGGGATCAAACCCCGCATCAGGCTCCCTGCTTGGCAGGAAGCCTGCTTCTCCCTCTCTCACTCCCCCTGCTTATGTTCCCTCTCTAGCTGTGTTTCTCTCTGTCAAATACATAAAATCTTTTAAAAAAAGAGTTTAAAAAAAGAAAGTTTTGTGCCTATGTAAGGTGATAGAAGTTAACTAGACTTATTGTGGTTATGGTTTTCCAATATACATAAATATCAAATTGTTTTGTTGTACACCTGAAATGAATATAATGTATGCCAATTTTATCTCAACTTAAAAAATATAAAAGGCAGAAGAATCACACTACTGGGGGAAATGATCACAAATACTGAACTTCAGAAGTGCGTGAGTGTGTCAGCTGCTGAAGTGGACAATAGGGCCAAGCATATTTTAGAGAAGAGGAGGAAGCAAAGTTGAACTGTAAAGCTGCCTGTACTCAAATAAGAAACAATCAGTCCTATGTAAGGTTTAGTATAGACACCACGGGGCAATACAAAGTCAGGGCCAAGGCAGCAAGAATGAGCTTCACGTCTTCACCCCCACTCATGTCTTTATCTATGCAATCTGATTTTCATCTCTTCCACTCTTGGATTTTTCTAGCAAAGGTCACCATTATGTATTAACTCATTCACTCATTAAGCAAATATTTAGTAAGGACCTACACAGTGATAGGCACTGAACTGGTTATTTGAAATCCAAACAGGATTAGATAAGATCTAACTTGCCAAAACAGAAACCTAAGTCCAACTTTCTCTTACTTTCTGCATCTAACCTTTCACCAAATGCTTCCAGTGCTGCCTTCTTATGGCCTGAACTTGTGTCTTCCCTCCATCCCCCATAGCACTTACTTCTAGGCTTGTTACCACTCTCTTGTATTGCTGTAGTGCTCCTCACTGGGCTTCTATTCCCATACTCTTCGGCATGTTGCCTACCCACCAACTATCACCAATTTCATAACACTAGGCTGTTCTTAGAATATGGATACTTTAAAGCTTTGATGGCTCACCTATTCTCCTCCAGAATAAATTTCAAAGTTTTTACTCTTCTTTTCAAAGCTCTTCCTAATTTGACCCAAATGTTGTAGTTTTACCTTCCATCACTCTCCTTTACAAACAACATGTTCATGCTGCACACTCCCCTTCCCTGAATGGCATTGTCCCTAGTTATTTTCATGCTTCTGTGTCTTTGCTCATGCTGGTGCCTGTGATTACAATGCCCTTTACACCTTTCCTGTTCACCTTTCAAGATCTTGATTAATTATCCCCCTTCTCTGTATAAATAATTTTTCTCTCCACTTTTATAACCCTTTCTCCCAACTTTCTAAAAATCTCTATCATATCATATTAGTTTATTTGTTACCTTAATGTTTCCCTCATGACCCATCTATGGACAGAGCTAATAAATGGATTTAGTTTATCTCTGCATCTCCACTGTTCAATATATAGTTTGAAGTGAATGAAGGCATGCATAATTGAATGAGTTGGCTGATGAGCTTAATCACCATAACACTAAGTAACTGCCTCTCAATCCTCTCTTACCTTGGTGGGTGTTCCAGGAGAGTTTGGTGTGTGGGTGTGCACTCATGTGTTGTTACTCTGTTGTTGTTTGTTAACTATTACTAAATTATCATCTTTGATTTCCACCTTTTCCTGGTTCACATGGAGGTGGCTAGAAATGTGGTCTGGTGAAACTGGCTGGGAGAATTTTAGCAGCGCCCCCATCAACTAGGGCTGGCACTCTGGAGAAAACTGACCTTAGATTTTCTGCTCAAGGAACTACGGGTCCCACTTGGGGGTGTCAGAGTCTCCAGTTTATATCACCATCACACTGCAGAATGATGAGTTTTTATCCCCTTATCTCCTAGCATGTTGCGAAGAGGTTTTGTTCTTTTCCTGTCTTACAGACTCCTCTTTCAATTTCTTCTGCAGATGTCAGCCCATCACAGTGTTTTACCCCAATGTTTTGCCTAAGTTTTTGAACCTTCTATAAGATGACCACTGCTAACAGAAAGTGGAAGGTTTTATATAAAACTCATCTGTAAAATACGATTCTTCAATTATAGCAGAACCCATCTGACCTCAGTATAGGAACTCAGACAGAAAGGCTAAATCTCATTGGGCCTTCTCTTGGTTCATAGTGGACATTAGTCAGTCTTTACATAAAGATAAAATGTTTTTATTTTATTTAAAAAACTTATAGGAGTAGATACTTTATTTCTTTAAGATTTTATTTATTTATTTTTAGAGACAGAGGGGGAATGAGGGGACGAGCAGAGGGAGAGGGGCAAGAAGACTCCCTGTTGAGTGCAGAGCCTCATGTGGGGCTCAATCCCACAACTCTGAGATCACAAACCTGAGCCAAAATCAAGAGTTAGATGCTTAACTGACAGAACTACACAGGTACACCATTTCTATCATTTAGTTATGTCATATAATGAGCACTTGTCATGTGCCAGACCTCTTCTAGGTCCTGAAGCTAAAGTGGAAGACAAGACAGACCACAGTACCTATCTCTGTGAACAGCCAAGGGTGTATATAACACAGGTGGGGTGAGGATAGCAACGAGGAGATGCACAGAAGCAACTAACAAGTCAAATACATAAATAATTGCCATTTGTCAATAGATGTGATGAAAAAAATGATTCAAATTTAGATCTTCCAAGGACAATACATGTCAAGTCATACAAAAGTTACTTCTTAAAAGTGCCTACCAAACCATCACTGAGTGGACAGAAGAAGGAAGGAATGGAGAAAGGAATAGAAAAAGGCCACTTTGAATTTTAATTGTGGTTGAACCAGTTTCAGATATTCCTGAAGGTCCTTCCCAAGGGAGACAATATTATTTCTAGACCTCCTTTGTGTCCCCTACCTGCCTGTCACCACCACCAGGATAACTGCCTGACTACAAGGCCCCTGTTGCCCTGCCCATAACTTCCTGTCATTATGAAATCTATGACTTGTTATTAGATAAGTCATGCCCTAGCTTGGAATACTTTGCTATCCTCACTTGAAGAGTTATAATGAAGGACATATGGCAGAGACAGTGTGCTTGGTGAACTGAGGATTAAATAGGGCTTTGGGATACCCGGTTACTAGTCCTAGTATAGCCATTAACTCACTCTGTGACCTAGGAGAGATCATACCGTATCTCCAGGCCTTGGAATCTCCATCAGGACAATGATGGTGGTGGTGTAAAAATGGGAATCAGTAAAACCTGGCAAAAAGTAGCAAGGTCACTTCAAATAAGCGAATCTGATGCTTGGTCATGAAAGTATTCATAAAACCCTAGTCTGTCACAAAACTATAGAAGGGTGTTTACAAATCATGCTATGTTACACTGACCCTAGTGAGCAGCTGCATTGTCCTTTAGGCTGAGACTAATTTGGACTAGTACAGAAACCTAATAATTATGAAATACTGAAATCCAAAGCATCTGGAAATGTAAACTACAACTAATGTCTTGCCTTGTGTAGGTAACTAGCAAGAAGAATAGCCAGTTATTTTGGTGGATGTTTTCTTTCAGATGTTCCTCCCCATGTAGAAGTTATTTCTGGGTGTGCTCAGCCTGTAACCTTACTCAGGAGAGGATAGGTAGCTTGCTATGTTCTTAGGCTGTTTTCAGGCTTTCTTACCTGTGCAGCAAAAGAAACATGTGTTTTTCTTCTTCCTGCTTCTGTATAATAAATTGCCAGACTAAAACTGAGCTGTTCAATAAATATTCCTTTTTATTACTGCAACTACCAGAGACCCAGGGTTTGGTTCCATAATTTATGATGATGTTTTCTCCCTCATTCTCTGCTAGGGTTTTCAAGATATAAAAAGTTTTGGCAGTCTCTCTTAGGTCTGATTTGGAAGCCAAATTCCATTTCTTATATCTCTTCAGTGTCTACCAAATTCATCATCTTCTCTTCTCCAATCTCAATGGCTCTGCTTGTGCTCAGACTTTTATCATATATCTAGACCACTGCAGTAGCATATTTTTATAGGACTATTTCTAAAGCAGAACTTTGATCTGAGCACTTCTCTGCTCAGAAACCTTTTGTGACCTCCCATTTCCTATAGAATTAAGTCTAAATTCTTCTATTTTTTCATTCCCAACTATTTCCCTAAATTGTCCCCCACTACTCAAATTTTCTAAACTTTTTAAAAATTATAAAATATTTTGATCTGGATGGGGGGAACAAGATGGCAAAGGAGTAGAAGACCTAAATTTCATCTGGTCCCTGGAATTCAGATAAATAGTAATCAAACCATTCTGAACACCTACAAACTCAACAGGACCCTCAGGGTCACAGGAAGACAGGGAGTGCCTGAGTGTGGCAGAGCTCCCAGGTATCAAAATGAGGAAGTTGGTTGCAAAGATGGGTCACAGGCTGGGTGAGCACAGAGTGTCGCCAGAGACCAGAGAGAGAAGAGTGATTGACTGTTTTTCTCTGGGGGTGCACTGAGGAATGGGACTCTGAGTTCTCGGCTCCTCTGGGACCAGAGATTGAGAGGCTGCCATTTTCATTCTCATCCTCCAAAGCCATATGAAAACTTTCAGGGAACAAAAGCTCCTGAGAGAAAACTGGAGCAGATTACTTGGCCTGGCCCCTGGCAAGGGTGGTGCAATTCCACCTCGGGCAAAGACAGGTGACAATCATTGCAACAGGCCCCTCCCCCAGAAGATCAGCCAGAACATCCAGCCAAGACCAAGTTTACCGATCAATGAGAACTACAAAACTCCAGTGGTAGGGGAAAATAGCACATAGAATTCATGGCGTTTTCCCTGTGATTCTTTAGTCTCTCAAAGTTAATTTTTTTGATTTTCTTTATTTTTTCTTTTTCTTTTTTTTGAATTTTTCTTCTTTCCTTTTTCAACCAACATCTTATTTTATGTTTTCTTTTTTAAAAATATTTTTTAATTTTCATTTTTACAGTCATAGTCTATCCCTTCACTGTATTTAACCTTATTTATTGTATATATGTTTTTCTTTCTTTAAAATTTTGAGATATAATTTCTTTTAGCAGACCAAAATATACCATAAATCTAGTATATGACTTTGTTCTAGTCTCCCACTTGATCACATTCTATCCTTTTTTAATTTTTTTAATTTCTTTTTTTGACCAAATTCTTATAATTCCTTTTTTACAGTCTTTTAAAATTTTCATTTTTACAAACATATTCCATCCCTTCATCATATTTACCCTTATATGTGTGTGTATGTATGTGTATAATTTTCTTTCTTTAAAATTTTGGGAGGCAGTTTCTTCTAACAGACCAAAATACACCCCAAATCTAGTATGTGGCTATGTTTTATTCACCAGCCTGATCATATTCTTCTTTTTTTCTTTCTTTCCCCCCTTGTTTTGAGTCTCTTATGATTTTTTCAGTGTGTATTTTCCTGGGGTTGTTGTTACCCTTTTAGCATTTTGTTCTCTCATTCATCTATTCCTCTTTGGACAAAATGACAAAACGGAAAAACACCTCAAAAAAAAAATAAGAGGCAGTTCTGACTGCCAGGGACCTAATCAATACAAGCATTGGTAACATGTCAGAACTAGAGTTCAGAATGATGGTTATAAAGATACTAGCTGGGCTTGAAAAAAGCATGGACAATACTAGAGAATCCCTTTCTGGAGAAATAAGGAACTAAAATCTAAGTCAAAATCAAGAAGGCTATTAATGAACTGCAATAAAAAATGGAGGCTGTAGGTGCTAGGATAAATGAGGCAGAAGAGAGAACTAGTGATATAGAAGACCAAATGATGGTGAATAAAGAAGCTAAGAAAAAGAGAGATAAACAACTACTGGATCACGAGGGGGACAATTTGAGAGATAAGTGGTACAATAACATGAAACAATTTTAGAATAATTGGGATCCCAGAAGAAGAGAGAGAGGGGGGCAGAAGGTATATTGGAGCAAATTATAGTGGAGAACTTCCCTAATTTGGGGAAGGAAAGAGACATCAAAATCCAAGAGGCACAGAGAACCCCCTCAAAATCAATAAAAATAGGTCAACACCCATCATCTAATAGTAAAAGTTACAAGTCTCAGTGACAAAGAGAAAATCCTGAAAGTAGCTCAGGACAAGAGGTCTACAACTTACAACAGTAGAAACATTAGATTGGCAGAAGGCCTATCCACAGAGACTTGGCAGGCTAGAAAGGCTTGGCATGATATATTCAGAGCACTAAACGAGAAAGATATGTAGCCAAGACAAGAGACATGAAGAGGCACTTCTCCATAGAAGATATATAAACGGCTAACAGACACATGAAAAAATGTTCAGTGTCACTAGCTATCAGGGAAATTCAAATCAAAACCACACTGAGATACCACCTTACACCAGTCAGAATGGCCAAAATTAACAAGACAGGAAACAACAAGTGTTCGAGAGGCTGCGGAGAAGGGGGAACTCTCTTACACCGTTGGTGGGAATGTAAACTGGTGCAGCCGCTTTGGAAAACAGTGTAGAGATTCCTTAAGAAATTGAAAATAGAGCTACCCTATGACCCTGCAATTGCACTACTGGGCATTTACCCCAAAGATACAGATGTAGTGAAAAGAAGGGCCATATGTACCCCAATGTTCATCACAGCAATGGCCACAATCGCCAAACTGTGGAAAGAGCCAAGGTGCCCATCAACAGATGAATGGATAAAGAAGATGTGGTACATATATACAA